>JAKWJA010002496.1:3983203-4043944 GCA_027704765.1 Solanum habrochaites
TGAACATAACCAAATTAAATTAGGAAGAATGGTTATAAATAGCAAACTAACTAATAACTAAATAAATGAATGCTAGGGGTTTGATTAATTGTGTGCCCTAGCAACAACGTGGAAAAAATTTGCCAGATCGTCTCTCTCCCAGCAAGTCTCGCTCGCCACGTCTCCCATTCTCGCGTCCTCTCTCGCTTTTATACACAGAAGTGTAGAATTTCGGTTTATGTTTGTATTTATTAAAGCGAGAGAAAAGAGAAAAGTGTTATAACATGCAAAAAAAAATGTAGATCTTGTGGAGTAACACTGTAAGGATTATAATTTACAAACCAAATTTTTTGTGTGGTACTTTCAAAAATTGCAAGAAAAAAAGGCAAAGAATTTATACAATTGTGGAATATACAATTGCAGTGTGGGGGGGTGAAATACATTTTTCTAAAAAAAGCTTTATACAACATAAGTGTATATTGTCGTCTTCTATTATTGTATAAGCGAGAAAAAAACATATATTTTGCTATACACTTATAATTATCAATATATCATATATATATTTATTCGATTCAAACGGTATGGCAAAGTAATTATACAATTGCAACGAAATAGGAATGAATTAGACCCCTTGGTATCATTGTATAGCGAATTATACAGAGTTTTTAGGTTTGCTATGCGAGCGCCATTATACCAAAGTGTCTATAGCATACAAATATGAATTTTGTTTGATATATGTGAAAGTTGCCCAATAAATTTACTTAGCAAAATAGATAGTAAAATAAGTAAGACGCAAATAATATAATTAATCAAAGAGTCTTCTTAATTTAACGAAATATTAATAATTAATTAATAGAAAATAATCATTTAATTACAAAAAATTACCTCCCAATATAAAATATCACTTAAAGTAGTATCCTGGATCACATATTTAACTAAAATGTCAATATTTGTGATGATTTACAAAAATTTAAAAATATACTACTTAATACATACTTAATGAACACATATATATTATATAAAAATAAATTAAAAAGTGGCAAAACTATTTTAAATAACTTTCAAAATATTATTGAACTATAAAACTATTATTTAATCGTTTGAAATTGAAGAAGAAAAACTCGATGATTATCTTTTTTTTGAGGGTCACAATTATCCTGGTCGTCAACAAAAACAATTCAAAAAAAATTTTGCGTAATTAGGAGAAGACCCCGATCCGACCGAGACCTAATCCAAACCCAAGACTCGCCCCTCAACCCTAGATCTGACCTAACTCGGATACCTGATCCTAAACCCAAATCCGACTAGAATACTCGACTCCCTCCAACACCAACTTCAACCTCAATCGAGGATCAACTGACCTAACTAGCCGGACCAGACCCAGCCCTAATCGTGATCCAATCTTACAGGACCTAAGACTCGATTTGACCTTGAACTTACCAAACCTAATCTGCCCCCAAACCCTCACCCGACCCAAAAATGACCCTGACCCGACTGACCCGGTCCCTACATGGAGATTCCAAACTCGAGACCTTGATCCTAAGTGAGAGCCCCAATCCTACCTACAGACCTAACTTGTGTGAAACCGCAAACTTAGAACTGAGCCCAACCCATCATGGACCCTAACTACGACGACCCAACCCTAATCTTAGACCCTGACTCGATCACATTTTGAGCCCATGATTGAGATTGTCCCCTAACTTAAGACGTCCAAATTAAACACCTCCCAAAAAAGTATAAGAGATTATTTTCAAAAAAAATCATAACGCAGGGTAGAGTCGTCCCCAACGGATAAGGATTAAAATAATTTCAAGTTTATTGATTCGTTATCTTAGTGTCTATATTTATAAGAGGGGGGTGTAGAAAATAATTTGATGGGACAATAGCAGTATAAGTAACAATTTAACTGTTTTAGCTTATATTCGACGAAACTAGGATATTAGGGTTCCCATGTTTACAGGAATCTGGTAGCAAATACAAAGTGATTTCGAATATTACAGAATCATAAAAAGTTATTGTAGAATATTTCTTTATTTGTTTATATGAACTTCCTTTTATATGATTCCCAGTATGTAAAATAGCTTGTATATTATACAAGAAAAATAACTTCTTTCATTCATTACATGGCTTATCAGAGGCTCGGGTCAAATTCCTTTCTCTCCTAGCTAGGTTTGGTCCACATATCTGTGTTGATTACTCTCTGGGCATCTTCTCGCTCAATCACGACACATTTGGGATTCTCTAGTGATGAATCTCTATTTGAAAGTTGTACTTCGTTGTATCTTCCGGTATTTATTTGTGTTGTTGCTGAGACTCGAAATTTAGGTTTCAAAACAAAAACTAGGTTCCAGATTGGTTTAAACAGCATGTTCAGTTAACTTTTGAAATTGTGATTATAGAATTTGTTTCTTTTGTTGCTCGGTATTATCTCTCTGACGTGTTGAATATGATTTGGTTGGTTACCCCATTACTTCTAGTTTGCTGATTCTACAATATATTGAGGGTGCTTCAATCTGGTACATTATGAGAGGAACTGGTGTGGTAAATTGTTGAACATCCTTTTGTTTTGTGTTAAGTAATACACAGATTATTTATAAGAAAAGATGACTAAGAAGACATTCCTGGTTGTGGCTGAGAGATGCAACCACTTCTCTCATTTTCAAAAATACTTAAGGAACAATTTCGGGTTACTACTTTTGCACAAGTCAAAAAGGAAAAACAGGCTCTTCTCCTCATAAAATAACATGGGTGATGATTCAAAGTGCCACAAAATCATACGCCACGTAATTTCTAATGTTTTCTACCTTTTACTCAACATAAAGCACTTTTGTGTGATGGTAGCCTATGGTTCAACTCGTAATATTGTGGATAAGGGACTGTTAAACAACCTCAAACTATCAACTTGTCATATGTGGTAAGTCTACGAGTGGTCTTTAATTTGATACTCTGTCGGTTTTTAGAAACTAAAAGAGACCTTAATGGTTTATATCTCTTATTCATGATCATTATTTGTATGTGATCTTTACAAAATCAAGTTAGGTAGTAAGGGGGCATCAGTACTCATATGCTAAATCTATATTCTTGATGAATGGGAGTCTCAATTGGTGGGCCTGTTGACTCATGTATTGTGCCCTCCATCGAAGACATTGTGGTTGGACATTCCTGCATTAAATATGTTAAAAGAAGCTTTGTCCCCACAATTTCAAAATGTTGTTTCCTTAGAGTGTGAGTCATGTCAACTTCGCAAAAAACATTATCGCATATCGTATGTCTAAGGGTTCAATAAGTGTCGGGTCAACTTTTACGTTCGTCGATTTGATGCTTGGGGACCATGTACTGTTGCTTCAAAACCTGGGCACAAGATATTGTCGTTATGGAGATGGCTTCTCGGAATGACTTGGATTTATTTTATAGAGGGTCGTTCGGAAAGTGTTTTTCTAAGCACTTTACTGCCCTGTGAAGTCGAAACGCAATTAGGCGTCGGTACGTTGCTAAGGGAGCGATTTTTTTTAAAATTCCAAGAATACTCCTGCGCGTTAATTGTTTGCAATCATATATAAGGACAAAAAAGATTCCCCTTAGTCTTCATTTGTTGATCACCATCTAAAAAATTGAGTTGCTCAGGGAGAATAGGCATTACTTGAGATAGCTCGGCACTTTGTTCCAAATAGGTCCTAACTAATTGTGGGCAGTGCAGTCTGTACAATTATTTTTTTGCTTCATTGGATGCCATCTAGTGTGCTTGTTGGCTAACCTTCCTTTAGGTGTGTTCCCGAACACAGTCTCTCTTTCCGGGGGCACCTAAAGTTTTGAAGTTAATACATGGTATGTTCGAGATATTCGGACCATTGTTTCCACGTTAGGATCCAAAGCATTGAATGTGTTTTTTCTGGATATTCCTAGATTTCAGAATGGCTATCGGATGTTATTCTACTAAACTTGGAAATTTGGGTGTCAAACGATTGTTGGATTTCAGATTACCCCCTTTTTTTAGAACCTCCACGTTTCACATGTCAGGAGGCGGAAGATGACTAGTTTAGTCTCTCAAGTACCACACGCTTTGAACGAACCATTAAGTGATATTCCATCTATCTCCCCGTTATTTTGTGAGCACCAATCACACTCTGTTGCGTTCAGAACCTGTGTCATGAGCACAAACCTCATTTGTTCAAAGTTACTGAATAAGGAGAGAGACCAATGAAATCATTGCCGTGCCAGTGTCTGTTAATGATATCTCGCCATCTGATTTTTCAGAAAACCTTAGACCTAGGATATTGTCTTCGCAAGGTACACGATTTGTAAATCCACATATCAAGCTAATTTTATTTCCTATGACACTATCCTCTGCGTCTAGATCTTGATGACTGTCCCTCACCTCTTAAACCTAAAAGAGTCACGGAACTTTTTGCATCATTCTGAATGGTCTGAGACATGTTTAGAAATACATGCCTTACCAGGAAAATCACATGTGGGATTGGTGAAATTATCGAATGGAAAGAAATTTAGTGGCATGTCAGGGGGGTCTCACAGTTAAAGTCACTTCCTAATGGTTCTGTTGGGCCAAAGTTGTGGTAAAGGGCTATGCTCAGCCTTATGGGTGGATTATTTAGGACACCCTTCTTTAAGTGGCCAAAACTCACTTCTGTCCGACTATTCATTTTCCTTGCTGCTTTCTGAAATGGATTTTACATCAGTTGGATAGCAGAAATGCATTCTTCATTGCGATCGTCAAGAGAATGTAATGGAGCAATGCCAAACCATTTTTTGCTCAGGGGGGAGAATAGAAAGTTTGTTATTGAGAAGTCCTTGGAATGGATTGAAGAAAAATCCCAGCGTGGTTTGGCAAGTAAGTTCAGTAAAGGTGTCAGGGGCGGTAAGACAAAAATAGCAAATGTGTAATTGTATGTAGTCCACGCACTCTGTAGCTAGGAAGTATCCTACTGGTGGATCTGTTGATGACATTGTCATATGGAAGTGATTATGCGGGGTGGATATTTTTCTCAATTCTTTCTTGATACTAGATTTCATACAAAGGAACTTGGGTCAGTTGTTGTACTTTTAGGATGTAAAAGTAAAAGGAAGCAAGAGGGAATTTTCTATCTAAGAGAAAGTATATGCTTAAAGTGCTTGCAAACACTGGAAAGCTTGCTGATCAAACCATTGCACTATACCATTGGTCCCCAACTGTGCATCTATGACAGCTGATGGTTGATCTCTTTGATGATCATTAGAGATACATGAGGTTATGTGGGGAAGGTAAACTACCTCACTGTGGACTCATCGGATATATTGCCTTTGCAGTCAGTATTGTTAGCCCCAATGTAGGTCAATGCCAACGGTGCAAACAATTGGGATGCTTTAGAACAACTCTTTGTTACTTGCAATGAGCTCCTGGCCGTTGGGGCATATTGGATGAAATCATGGTTCATACTCGTGTCGAGTGCTTTGCTGATGAGATCTAGCGGGAATCTAAAATGCTTAAGATCACAACAGGATATGGTGTTTGTGTTGGAGAGGAAATCAGTATCATGAAGAAGTTAAGAACAAAGAAACAAGTGTTTGTATATGATTAGTGGTGAATACCACGTATAGAGCTATGTCATAGTCTACGTGTGAGATATATGGACATATCATATAGTATCTGAAATGGGAGGAAGCACTATACACTAAGCAAAACTCTGGTGTGTGACAATCAGGTTGTTAATCATATAGCCTCAAATCA
This sequence comes from Solanum habrochaites, assembly GCA_027704765.1. Lineage (NCBI taxonomy): Eukaryota > Viridiplantae > Streptophyta > Magnoliopsida > Solanales > Solanaceae > Solanum > Solanum habrochaites. The sequence continues at coordinate 3,988,905 of JAKWJA010002496.1, forward strand.
GTGTATAATGAAGGACTTAACACATGAAGGTTTGACGTCATTTTCTTCGTTTGAGAAGATTCAGGCAAAAATGTATGATTTCCACAGGCTCCGTGAAAACGGAGGGAGCAAAGTAGGTGATTGTTCACCAAGGCATTGAAGGAAACTCGCTTGTAGTTATCTTGTGACAAGATGGGCACGATCAAAATTTTTATCTATTCTTCATCTTGAGGGGCGGATTACGAATATGTAGTAAATCACAAAGTTGGATTCTTGAATAGTACAGAATAATAGAGTTATGTAGACTATTTCTTTTATTGTTTGATTGATTTCCTTTTATAAGGGATTCCTGTAATTGTTATTAAATGAGCTTGTATAATCATGAACATTAAAACAATGTCTTTCATTTCATTACCACACACAAATCACTTAGCAAATAGAACCTTATAGTGGATAAACCTTGTAGTTGTAGCATGGCACTATCATAAGTTATTTATCATCTTAGTGGATGGGTGCCTAAGTAGAGAATTTCAACGTGCAAACTGGTCACTACATGTGTAGTTTTAATGACCATACATTGGTCCCCAATTATTATCTTCTGGTAAGTTCAGGATTATTAGATAAAGGTTGCTCAGCTTCAAATCTTCATTGAATGTAATCTTTTCTCCTTCGTACCCCCTTGGTCACACCCAAATTGCAACAATAAGACGAGTTTGTGGAACTAGGACTCCATAAAAGACAATCAAAGCAAAGAGGAAAACTATTACATGCATGCAATCATCAAGAATTGCTATTATTAGGTTGTCATTAATCCTCATTGATTCACATCAACCATTGGGATTTAGTACTCATACTTGTTGAGCCAATTATATTAATTTTGTTTTAGAAACACATGATGTGTTAAAAAATCGAAATTTGCAATCGAATGCAAAGTCAAAAATCAATGGTAATCTGTAAAAAATACAAGAATGCAAGAACTAAAGTAAAAAAAACAAGCCACAATTTTAGGATTTCAGCAGAGGCGGAATACATGGATATAGCTCTTTACAATTAAGTAAATAAACAAGCCACATGTTAGAGGTCGTGTCATATAAATAACTTAACAAAGTCTAGAGTCGCCATCCCACCAAAGAGTAAGATTAAACACGGATTAGGTTTAACTGTTATTATCACTCGTCAATGATTTTCATATAAGGTGGGGGTGGGTGGGGGTGTGGGTGTAGAAAGTCATTGATGTGAGAATAACTATCAAGTAAAAAAGTAATAAATTACTTATTTTAACTCAAATAAGACGAAAAACTATGGTTGCTAGTGTCCCCATTATCTATAGCTCAATGAAAACTGACAGTCATAACTTTGTATAGTTTAAATAGCATGCAAGATCAGTACAGTTATTTATTATCTTTAAGTTGATGATGCAAGTCGATGAATTCATCACCAACTGCGGTACTCTGATGGGTGTATGCCTTTACAAAACCTTTGATCCCAAATACGTGTCCTATGTAAGTTTCAAGTTTTCGAGGCGGTGATAGCCTAAAATCTTTGTAGTGTAATCGTTGTTCCCCATGTTTACCCTCTCTGGGAAGGCAGGCGGAATAAGAGGAGTTTTAACCTGGACCTCTATTAAAAAATCAATCCAAAGCAAAAAGGAAAAATAATGCTATGGCCTACACATCAGTGCAAGGTTACTATTAGAGTTTATATGGGTTATCTCATATATAGTTTCCATAACTGCTAGTTGCAGATTTATCTATACTAAGTGTTTGATCACCAATTAAATATTTGGATAAAAGAATTAATGAAACTTACTCTATGAATGGAATTAAATTAGAAATTCAAACAACCAAAGATTAATATGTAATAAATCTCAAAAATTCAAAATACGTAAAAGAAACAAGCCAGAGTTTCTATGAGTTCAGCAGAGGGTAGAGTACAGGGCTATGCGCATCTTCAGTTGCCAGAAGTAATTGACATGACATGGTTGTGAAGGGCTTGAGGCAGTTGTGTGAAACATTAAAATTCATGTTCCATTATTTCTGACAGGCAAATCATTCTACAAATATATGTCTAATCATGTAATTCATGGAAAAAGACGAAATAAGTATATAGATAAAGTTGGTTCTATTACAAGTAAAGAAAATATCTTTTCATTCAGTTCTCTCTAATTCTCTACTGCATTTTGCTAAACATGATTATTCATCATACAATATCAGTAACTTGATAAACTATTCTATAAAAAAATACCTATCCTTATTTCCAAATACCAAATTACAAAAATATGAACAAAACAGGATCAAACTCTAATATGAAACTGGGAGAAGAACGACCGCCCAACAGAGATCCCAAATAAAAGAGAATTAATTAAGCAGTGAATAGTGACATTGATTAGAGTGCTTCTTGGCCACTTTTGCAAGTCCTAGCCTATGAATATATCTCAATCAAACAGTCTCTGTGACTAACTATTTGCCCATGTGAAAAAAACACTGTAATTCCACAAGAAATGACATGGAGCCAACCTTGCCCTTCTCCACAATTTTGTGCCCAGTGGAAGAGAAGATACCAAGAATGAAAACCTAAGTAATGTAGAAAAAAAATTAATATTTTTGTTAGGACATTATTTTTTTTCTAATGACTATTAATTATACATTATAAATCAAGTCAATCTTGGATAAGTACTAATAAATTATTCATGCATGTTTCCTTATGAGTCGTTTAGCTTTGGAGTAATAACCGAAATTCATAAGAGGACATGCACCTTATAATAAATTAAGTAATATTACCCTAAACTGTTTTCGTTGCTTTAACTTGTACACCTTTCCCCTACATGGAGAATCCGTGATTCCACCACGTTGGGAGGCACGTGAGAGACTGTTGGCAATGTCCATATAGTAAGTGAAAGTAAAGCCCAAAAACGTACAAAATTAAAAAAAAAATAGGAGAGAGGCAAGAGGTTAATTAATTTAGTTACGGTATGTAATAGCATAACCCCTTTGAAATTAATCACAATATACAATTCATATGTGCACCAAAGGAAACACACCTGAATGTTATCCATTTCAAATTATCAAATTTAAGTTATTAGACACTAATTAATATCTGAAGTATTTCTACCCGAAGGCATCATAAGCTAACGGTTGAGAAAGCCAAATCCATGAATGCAAGGTAAGAAGGTCACCTTTCGAGTATCATGCTGAAATTTGTGACAATAGCAAATAGGGCAACAATGCTACAACCACGACCAATCAAAATGCAGACGACAAAATGGGAAAGTATTTTTGTCGTCTTGTCTTGCGGGAGATAGTGGTAAATGTCATTTAGCTGTAAATCACGCACATTCATAAATAATTAGTCTAAACTATTGAATTTTTTTTAAAACCAATTAAAGCTAAGGGAAGATAAAGAGTGCCCATTGGGAAACATAAAGCCATGAATAACAAGACGTTATTTTTGTAGATATAACACATAAAAACAGGCATACCTTCTCCGGGAACTAGGACAAAATCCAATGACCATTAAAGAGGAAATGAATGAAAGCTGAATGAGCGCATGCATACAGAGGCAGTAAAGTTAGCATCCTATTGCAAGCCCTGGAAAATATTGACAGCCATCAAGTTACATGGCCTAAATGCTCGATACTATCAGCTCAAGCAAACAAATATTCGAAATATTTAAGTATGATTATGTGTGGGACGCTCTACATCGTTTATTTAGTAGTCGTCTTTTTTAAACAAATTTGTTTGACAATTTTGCATTTGTCTACACAAATTAAGAGGTGGCCTAAAAACTTCTAGATAACCAATTTTATTAATTAATTTATCCTTGTTCAATTCAAGTGCCTCTAATTCCTTGAAACTATAATTTAAGCTTTCTATTTTATGGTAGAGGATAGAGAACATGAACTCTATCTGCATTTTATATATACTCATTTGAGCACTAGAATCTCAACAAAATACAGCTGTGATGAATGTTTTCTTGGAGAGGTTTGGAAAATTGCCACCTCTGATCCGCAAAACACCTTTTATTGAGTACAAATATGAAATAGCTACAGAATATTTCGGTATTTTACCAGCTAATCCATATAAAAAAGTAAAAGTCTTCTAGCTTATTGACTTTTTATAAATACGTACTGAAATGCGAATTATACTGTTTAGGCTACAAAATTTGTCCGTCACTAATTCTTAGGAAAAATTTCATGGGAATATGTAAGATAACAATTTGCGTCCATACAAGAAGCGAGAGGGCCACTACATTGCAAAGCTTGTCTCTATTGGTTGAAGTTTGAAAGAAAGTCCCCTCTATGAAGTTGTAGTAGCCACCAAACCAAGAGTAAGGTTGTGATTGCTATGAACCATAATGTTGCAAAGGAAGGTCAAAAAGCGGGAACTGGGTACCAGTGTCGGTCATGCTTGCAACGGTCCTATTATTTGCCTTCTCCATCAATCTCCATCAAATGTTTAAACAGGACCAACACAAATTACACAAGAATAATTGGTTATTCTAAGTATGACTACATGATGTCCTTTTATAGAGGTTCTACCATGCTTAATTACAATATCATAAAATTATATTGTCTTTTTTTTGTTTCTTTCGACTAAACAATGACAGTACAAAAATATTTATTCATGGCGCACTCAAATTAGATTTTCTGGGTATTTCCATAATATACTAATCGAAAATTCACAAGTAAGATTTGGAGGAAACACTTCTTCTTTCGCTGTTCAAATTAATTAAGGCTCATTTACATTCAACAGGGTAATTGATGCCTATGCTACAAGTTTTAAAACGATTGGTTGGTAACTACGATTAAGTAATATCCGTCTGGCGGTTCATTCATATTAAAATTTCTGTAAACCAATATATGTCACTGACCTTTTCAACGTCTTAACAATGGTCCCATGTTGTATTGGGATTTTATGGTAGTAACGATTCAATTCTTTTTCTATTTTCTTTTCTTTTTAATAGTTAGTTTAAAATATTTTGGAACCTTCTTATATATTTGAGCCCTTGGTGATTGTTTGGATACTTGTCGGTATTAAAATTTGCGTCCGGAATATGACGGGATATGATGAATTAGGCATAAGAATCAAGAGAATTTTTGTTACCACTATAACATTCACCAAGCTTTAGATCGAGTGTCTGCGACAGTGGTCTTTTTTGGTGGCCAAACATGGTTTCAGCCATCACGTATAGCTAATGGTCCGTTGAGGTAGCGAACAGACGTAGAGATCTTAGTGTGAGAGGCTTCAATATCGTTTTTACTTTGCAGATTGGATATGAAATTGAGAAATTTAGCATTAACTCTAAATCATTAAATAAATATATAATCACCTAAATGAGATCAAAATGGAAATTTAAGCATACGATAAAAATTTGGCATCATATAATTTGGTTAGGATTTGTCTTGTTCACCTATTGAAACTTTTGAATTGATTGAGAGTTGACTCTGAATCGGACAGTTTGTCACGCACCAAAGTACACCATAGATGTGACTTGTTGGGTAAGCACCTCGCAAATTGTTGTCAATCTGTGTGTTGGAAAAAAACAGACGATGATGTCAACCAAAAACATTTGAGAACAACACGAAGAGTAGAGTAATCAAAGTTATCTGACACAAGTAAGAAAGAGGAACAAAAATTAATTCAGAAAAAATTTTAAAATCTGTAAATGTACAAAAAATCTGGAAACTTTGAAAGAAACAAAAAGCAAGGCACACTGATTTAAATAGTGCCCTTTAAGGAAATGACATTCCCCTCAATCACGAGCATTATAGATACCAGAAAATTCTGGTGTCAGCGAACCACTTAATGCAGTAAAGTAACGAAGATTTTTTGTGCGGAAGAAGAAAATAAGAAAATAAGAAAAATTCCTAAGTTAAGAAATCGAAAGAATGAATAGTATTTATAGGCAAGAGGAAAGGTTCCAACATGACACTCATTCAGGAATCCATACGACCATTAATGAAGTTTGCAACCTGTCAAATGATCCTGTGGTTCCTGAAAGTTGCAACTTTCAGAACAATCATTTCCAACGGTGGGAAAATTTTTAAAAAATTGGGAAAGATTTGAGAAAAATGGACGCGCAAGAGATCGAGTCGGTTCAGGTTAATCAACTAAAAACTTAAAATATTCGGTAATCGAACTAGATAAGTGAAAACTTGTATTATCAACTAATAATTGAAAACGTTTTTTTGACCATGAAGGGAATAATGTAAGAAATAAAGAATCTCGTTCCTAAATAATTGAACAAACTTGATCAAAAGATAATTCTCTAATCGATCCTTTTACAAAGAGTTGAGCCATTGCCGAGCCGAGCTAGCGATGGATGGCGCAAGGGGGTGTGGTCTCCTTTCACACCATGTTAACAATTAATAGGAGTGTTTCTATATTTAAAACTACTAGTATTTTTCTTCTACACACACGATGAGGGTAAATTACCTTTTATTAAGTATAGAGGACTTTTCAGTTTCCAACTTTTAACGGTTGCTTCTTTTAATCTTTCCTCCATTTCAAATTCATTCTTGCACATACCAACTATCCCCCACATTAATGGGGATTGTTATAAACACTAGAAATGCGACGGAAACATTGTACTTTACAGGCAAGGTTAGTGGATAGATAAGTATTTTCCCTTGGACTTCCGTAGTGAACATTATATTGGATAACTCGATCAATTTGTAAATGTGTATTTTTGACCGTCAAGCTTGTGTGTAAGCTAGACAACCATATCTCACACCAATAACCCTTTATTATTTATGATTTATGGTTGTGTTCGTTTTTCAGCCATGAGCACCTCCTGATTTCACTGAGTTGTTAGAAGGAATAGGCTTTTGACCCAAAATTCTCTTTGAAAGAGAATTACACTTCACACTCACATAGGTGATTTTTCTAAACTGCGTGTCATCTCGTAGCATACACTATTTGATCAATAATTCAAACTTATCAAATCATTAAAAACACCGTAAGGATTCATTACACTCATTAACAAGCCTTAAAGTTCTAACCTTGTTTTGACCATTTCTTCATTAAGAGAATGGATGAGTTGGATTGACCAATGTCGAACCGTCAGTCACAACTTTTTTTCTCCTTGAATCTACCTCTTGGGGATTTTAGTATACTAGATAGAGTTACAGCCTATGACTGGTTCCTGAGCCGTAAACTATTCCCGTAGATGATCTTTAACTACTTCTCCCACTAGGCTTTTCGTTAGTGGATCTTGAGCATTATCGCTTGACTTCCACATAGTCAATTTGGAATTCTATAGAGAAACAGTTTCTTTATATGTTATATCTCGTCGACGTGACGCGACTTAACATCGTACATGAAGCTCCCGTACTACCTATTGCTTTTTTACCTATCGCAATATATGCAAATAGGTTGCCCACGGGTTTAGGTCCAAAAGGAAATCTCTAGTGAAACATTCCGGAGCCATTTAGGATTCTCACCAACCTTTCAAAACAAGAAATTTCAGATCTATTATGGAGCGAGCGAGACATGCGTTTGCAAGCGATTTTAAGAGACTTCTCCTCGACTAAGTGTACACACATAACCACTTGTGAATTTTACTTTATTTGACCCGGTGATCCAACCGCATGCACATATCCTTGATCTACCGCAGAATATTTATTTATATGCAAAAACATAGTGCTTGTGTATGTTTAGATACCCAACACACATTTAATCTGCCGTCCAGTGGTTTGATGGGAATGATTAGGGAAAACCGACTCAAGTTCGCTATAGAAACATGTATATCGGTCGGGTCAAAATTGCTATATAATCAAACTTCCCAACCACTCACGAATTATTCGATAGAGAGTACTTTCGTCTCATTATTTTGAAATGTAAAGGGCTTAGAATCAATTGGAGTTTTGAAAATACTGAAATTCAAGACTTGAACTTATTCAATTGACTCTTTCAATATAATGAGATTGAGGTAAATGCTAGTCTCTGAGGAGTTTGAGATCTTGATCCCTAGATCAAATCAGCAACTCTAAGTCCTTCATATCAAATTGTTGGACATCAGGCGCTTAGTAGCATTTTATATCGTCAATATATTTACTCATTGTTAATATGTCCATCAACATACCAAACAAACAATGACGTCATAATTCGGACTATTTTAATGTATACACCACTTAGCACATTCGTTAATTGTGAATCCAATTTGCCAACATGTTTGGTTCGAATTTGGCATTGGCCATTATAGTGATGCCGTGAGCCCATTTTAAAGCGATTCCAAGTCTGCACTTCCGTCTGCGTGTACCCAAGAAACTATGAACCCTTAAGTTGTTCCATTTAAATTTTTCCTCCAACTAGCCATTTAAGTAGTTGTCTTACATAATTTGTGAATTTTAAGATCATTACCACTGCCGCTAGTGGGTATTTAACATCCTAATTGATGTTATTCTTGTTTACTTGAGAGTAGTATCAAAATAGTTCCAGACCTTTTGGAATCGGTATCCTATGACTACAAGTCTTAGCCTTAATTATTTCTCATAGTTTCCATTCACGTTTCATTTTTCTTTAACGACAATTTATTTTCTAAAGGTTTATATCCTAGTAGATGAAGATAGCCAAATTAAAAGTATAATGCTGAAAATTATTCGATCTCCCCTATTGACAACTTCCTTCCAATAGTTGACTCGGTGAAGAACCTAACTGTTTAAATGTTTGGGCTCTTTAAAGCAACAATGCCACAAAAAATATGGTCTAAAATAAGTGGCTTTATATTTACGGGACGTTGATATGACTAGGATCCTTAATACGTAGTTTTATTTTCCATGATTTTCTTGTGGTCAGTTAGGTCTTTATCTGTCGAGTCACATGCAATTTGGATATGAATAAATGCGTTTAAAGAAACTTCGGTGTTATCGGACTCAATTATAGTAGTAACAGAAGTCTCGGATATCAGATTTGTGACCAAAAATGGAGGCTCTTATTGGTTACAAAAACATATCCAATAAATACGCAATTACCGTTGGATCATATTTTCCCCTTTTGGGTAACGGAACCTTGACCAGGCTAAACACCCCCACACTTTCGAAATATTTCCAGTTGGGTTTCCTTCCTTCCACAACTTATATGCAATGATTATGTTTGCTACGGGGTACACTATTCAAATATCTTATTAGTTGTTAAGATGACTTCCCCCAAAGTTTTGTGGGGAACCAGAAAATGCTCATTGAGGCACATTCATAAATTTCGTTAGTGTTCTTTGTTTCGTTATTGCCAAACCCATTGGACGTGGTGTATAGGGTGTAGTAGTTGATGCAATAATACCGTATTTCAAATCATCTCTGCCACAAGAGAGAGATTTTGATTCTTTACACCCTACACTTTGAATCATTTTATCTTAGATCAATTGGTTCTCTCCCATTTTTTGTATTGCTTAAATTTTTCATCAATTATTTCATCTTATTATTAAGGCAAATAACATTAAAAAATCGAGTGCAATCATCAATAAAAGTTATAAAAAATTTTCAACCACGAATGGTATCGACTCAATGAATCTTATCTGTGTGAATTCAGTTCTGAAGGTTTTGAAATTTCTTTCAACAGACTTTGAAGGATGTTTAACATAGTCCACGCAATTTCACATTCAATTTTCGCATTTAAAGATTAGGCAACTTCTAGTAGGAGTAACCAATTTTTGCAAGGTTTGTAATTACCGCCCAAAAGGCATGCCATAAATCATTTGACTCCAATTAGAGAAGAAGAATTTTATTACTATTGTCAACAACCCTTACATTCAGTTTGAAAAGGCCTCATTGAGGTAGCTCTTTCTGATGAACATCTCATCTATTTATTACAATTTTATCACTAACTAGGACATACTTATTAAACCGTTTTCTAAGAATATGTGACAGCAGAAAACCAATTTTCCTTAGTAGTAAGGAATGCAAAACACTGTTCAAAGTAACACTTGTCGGGATGTCCATTTTGAACATTATTTCCCAGTTCAGCAATCCCTTGTTGTTGATGTGTTTCCCTATGAACCAATTCTTCATCGTAGTGCAGACAAGAGTGTAGTTGAAAAAAATACTTCTTTAGTAAATTCAAAATGGTCGAGTGGCACCTGAGTCGAGAAACACCTTTGAGATTTCCAACTTAGTTACACCCGCGATCATTGCCAACAATATCATTTGCAATCTTCCGCGCCCATTGAGTTTAGCTTGACTGTTGCCTGTCCTTGCCTTTGTCTTTGTCCTTTCTTGGAACAGACATGTGTGTTCGAGGACTTATGACAAGCCTTACCCACCAATTGTAACAGTTTCCTTGAATTTTTCTTGGCCTTGCTGACTCTATTCCGTGGACCTTTTTCTTTTTTGAATATTGGTATGAGCTTCTTAAACAATTATTAACCAATTATTCTCCGAACTCTTACGAGACTCGTTTTTGCCCTGTTTTATTGTTCCTGATCTTGGGTCAAATCACAAGATCTTAAGATTCATTTCCTTACGGCGTGTGCTTTTAAATAAGTCTGAAGTAGTTCCTAAGAAGGAGGTAATTCTAGGTCGTTTCAGCCACTTTGAAAAACTTCATTTATACTATATCTTCAACAAGCAGATCATGAAAAATAAGTTGAATTCCCCTGTACTTGCGATCCAACCAATTTTACTATTACCATCTTATATAGTCTAAAACTTTGCGATCACAAACTTTTCAAAAGTGTAATCTTTAAAAACTACTAAAACTCTGCATAAGTTTAGGAACGTGGAAATGATAGCAATCCCCAAAATAAGGGAAACTACACGACGTGGATGAAAGAGTTTCACGCTCTTCAATCGACCACCTTACCTTCAAATGGCTGACTTACAGTTATTTTAGAATTATAAACGTAATGTTAGTACGCCAAATGTACGAATATGGTATGATGCACATAACATATAAGGACATGCATGGAAAAAAGAGGATTTTCGCATCTCTTAGAAATCATCATTGCTAAGTCATATGCACAAGTATCCAAGGCACATACCATATAACATATACAAGTTAAAGATTTCATCAACATACAAAATGATCAGAATCAAAGCATTATTATCATAGAGTCAGGTGTAAACATTAATCTGCAATAGATCACATTCTACATAGAATACAATCACTTACCAATGAGCTCATCCCAAACCTACAAGTTGTTAATGGTCCGGTGAAGTCCATCACCCTCAAACCAAGTAGATAAGATAGGAGACCATGAGGAAAACTTTGCTAATAAAACTTTGTTGTAACATAATTGTCATCACTTCCTACAAACAATATAACCATAAACATATTCATCATAATGACCACCAATCTAAAAGAGTAACATCATGTATCACAGCATCATACCTCTTTCATATTATCCTAGTACTAAGAACCATCTCCTAGGATTTCCCTTCGCGTCAACTTTGTGCAATGTCTATGTAGAGGTCCGATACCCCTACCTCTACTAAGTAGACTCATCAAGTCACCTAGTCAACTTCATTAATTGTATTTATTGACATGAGGGGGAACAGTCGTCTATATCGACATAGACCATGTTGAGCTACATATGCCAATTCTGTGTCATAAAAACCCCACACCGAAAGGAAGGTGGTCTACGGCCAAAAGTAGAACTAAACATGACATCAGCTGTCTAGGTGGATCACGAGCTAACTGTTGTATTGGTTGGCGACAGTAGTTCAGAGAACTAGGAGATGTATTAGAGACCCATAGTTCCACCATTACATTGGCATTCCTCGATCTATGAGAGTATTGTGAACCCTCCAACTTAGGGAAGGGAAACCTCCCATTATTAGTTCTCGAGGCTTAAATAAGGTCCCTTTCTTGATAACCTTTACGTTGGCTTTTTACATCACTTATTCATGGTCAGATGAGATTGGAATCCCTGTATAAACATGACAAATCTATGTAGGATTAGATCAGCAGGCGTTTCAATTCTAACATTTGATTTTGTGAGAAAAACATAAAACATAGTCATCTTGTGTAAAGAATTACAAGCGAATATCGTAACTTGGCATTTAATCGTGTTCTTTTCATTATCTCCCAATAAACATGTTCATAGCCCAAAATACCACATAATAAAAATCTATAATACTTCCAAAAACTAGCATCATGATTTATAGGCTAACATTACGTTGTAGGATATCACAGTAGAAGATCTGATACCTTTTGCTTAAGAACCTTATTCAAGAACAATAAAAACTTTACAACCCTTCATAATCATGTAACATAGTGAAATACTCAATAGCATAACCAAGGAAAATTCTTCCCCATCATACAAAAAATAAAATGGAAATGTAAGGTAAAGGAAGGCTCAGGTAAGAGTTTTCATTATAGTCTTAGTCTCCCAATCACCTAATTTTCTATTATCAAGTAGTTAGAAACACTCATACGAAACCATTATGTAGATAAGAAACATGTTCACACGAAAATTAAAATATACTAACCACATACTACTCATTCATAGAACCATAGACCATAGAAAACTTTACTTCTCATTGAATATCAAAAATCTAGAATTAGGAGGAAACTACGTTTTTTGAGTAAAAATTCTTCTAGTATTTGAAGTTCTTGAAAACTTATCTTAGAACGGACTCTGGGATAAGGAATCCCAAGAAGTGAGGTAAAACCATACAATATAGATGAATATTATCCACGAAATATGATGAAAATCTTTAAGTCTTCGTCTGCTAGGTGGCTGATGTGTGATGAGTGGTTGTAACTATTATGGGTTGTTGTCAATGTGTTCATTTGTGTGTTGTGTTCTGCCACCTGTTAGTATTGTAGTTGATTTTATATATTATTAAATGTATCTTGGTTTTCTTTTCTTAGTTAGTTGGACGAGTACCTAATCAATAGTGTTCCTTCGTACTGACCCCTACTGTATTTTTCTTTGTTCTTTTGTGGAGTGCAGTAAGTGTACCATCGACCTTCGACTCGCCCTCGCTCTAGTCGTCTCCCGGACATCAGAGTTCATGGGGTGAGCTATTATTTCTAGCTCGTGTGGATTCTCTCATTCACTTCTTGATGTCTTAGAATTGGAAATGGACCATTTTTACTATTTGGGTTTCTTAATACTTTAGACTTGGAAATTTGATGATAGAGGTTTTGATATGATGACATTCTAGATTTTGAGGAAATAGTGTTTGAAACCTTATAGCTTATTAATTGGACCTTACTAAGTTCTTGGATCTTCCGCATATTTTTGGTTATTCCTAGTTGAATATTGGTAAATGTTGGGGGTTAAATTTTGTTTGGTTCGACTAACCTAGTAGGTTAAGTGTGGGTGTCACTCACGACTCGTATTGGGTCGTGACATTCTTGTAGAGGCATTGCGAGAAGAGAGAATTAAGTGAATATAGCACAACCTTACAGTTTTATATTTTTATAACAAAAAATATAGATACTTATAATGTGATAGTTACCTAATCCAATTGTATAATGATTATCAAAGAGCGACAAAGAAATGATTTTAAAAATAAAATACATGTATGCAATGTTGAAGATAGGGCAATAAAAAAAAATTGACAACACACATACAGTTATTTCTATTATTATAATATTATCATAGTAATTATTATAAATGAATTGTAAAAACTCTACAAAGAATGACTCCTTATTTAATGTTAAAAAAATAAAGAAACTTTTATTTTCTTTCAATAATAATAAATTTAATACACATTAATCATACATTAACATTTATTATGGTAAAAAAAAAGCAAAAAATATTAGTCGTCTTATCCTTATTTACACCCAATTTATGTTGTTAAGAAGAAAATCAATTTAGATATATAATCTTTTTTAACACTTTTAAGATAGATCTGTTATTGAAAAAATTAAATGTTATATATATATACGATTCCTACAAATTTGATCATTTTTATAAATATTTTTATAATGCCTCTTGGTTATCGGAAACCACTCTAAACTATTAACATGATCTTCTGCATCTAACTATTAAGCTCCTTTCGGCGTTTGTGTTCATCCCCCCCGTCATTCCAGTACGAAACCACTCAAGATACTTCCTATTTTGTATTTACAAATATGCCATAATGACGGCGTCCTAATTGCCCTTCATTTTTGGCCCACACAACCTCACGAACTGATCACCGAAATCTCACAATTTGAGGCCAATTCAAAAAGATAAATTAAGAATTATTGGCCAAAGAGAGATGTGCTACACCACTTCTCTTTTATCTAGATTATTCTTATGTTGGTAAAAAAGATAGACTCAGAGAGAACAACGTCATTAAATCATTTTTATCATTTTATCCTAAACAAATACTTTTGTATTTCAATTATTGACCAAATAGATTGTAATAGTGATCTTTGAAAATCTCAAAAACTTAAGAACATCAAATATTAATAATAATAAAAACTAAATATATGAAGAGTACAAAGTTTCACATAGATAAACATTTTTTTTTATAAATCATACTATATTTTAAAATAATAAATTAACTTTACATTCTCATGTTCGTTCATAATAGTTATTAAAAGTTAATATATATGGCTATAAAATTATATATACATGCTTTATTGAGTAGCATACATGTGTGTGTCAACTTTCTTTTCATAACATAATTTTTTAAAAACTACAAAAAGAAGAAAAAAAATCCATAAAACAAAAATCAAGTTAACTAATCAGATAAAAACTTTAAAGAATATTTAATTATGATTAAAGATAAAGGTAGGATCTTGTTATCAACATAACATAATTCTTCAAAAACTACATAAAGAAGAAAAAAATCTTTATAAACTACAAAGAGAAGCAAGTGAAAAAAATCTAACAGTATTTTCTAAAAAAAATTGTGATTCATATTACGTGAATTCAATAATAATGATGTTGAATGTATAATTGCAACATAGAAAAAAAGATAATCATATTAGGCACATCAAATAGTTTACCTTGTATAATCGAATTGCAATAGAAATATTTAACAATCACCATCTTGCAAAATCATATCAAAGAAGACAAAAAAAAATAACTAATAAAAGAGATAAAAGACAAAGAATAAGGAAAAATGTAAAAAGAAAAAAAAATCAATCACATATGTCCCAAAATAGGTTTTTATAAGTGTGATCTTGAGATGTTATAAATTTGTATATTAAATTATTTGAGGATTTTGAATATAAACGGTTAGGAGTTATGAACTTTATTATTATTTATTAAGAGTAAAATTAATGTGATTGAAGAGGTAAGAAAATAAAATAACTAAAAGAAATAAAAGAAAAATGTCAATAAAACAAAAAAAAAAGATAAATAAGAATGAAGCTCTTAGAGAGTTTCACATCATCGTTTTCATATTCAAATATATATAAATATATAGATTATGCTTATGCTCAGTCATTTTAGCTATTAAACATGTTTATATTTAGTTTCTCATAACTCGTCTCAATATCAAATGTTAGTTTGGAGTCACTAATAACTCTAAGCACCGTACTACGACTAAGAGATAGTTTCGAATAGTCACACTATCTCTTTGGACCTCAACATTTGATCAAGTTGCAATTGCCAAAAAATTACTTAGATTTTGGTTTTAGGCCAAAGAAAAATTAAAAATAAGCCAAAGCCCCTACTTTTACTTTTTCATAAAAGGTTATAATATAAAATTATATGATGTATCAAGTATATCAAAAGGACTTTCACTATTTACATAACATCACTATTTCTTTCGTATTGGAGTTGGGGGGCATTGTATCAAATATAGAATTGCCTCCTACTTAAAAATAGAATTTTAATGAGTAAATAGGATAATGCACAGTACCCCTTCAACAATTTGTCCGAAATACCAGGACCACTTATACTAACTGAAAGGTCCTATTACCCTCCTGAACTTATTTTTAAGTAATTTTGCTACCCTTTAGTTACGGGCACTGGTTTGGAAAAAAAAAAGTCAACTATCGTTGGGCCCACAAGATAGTGCCACGTAGGTCGAAAAGAAGTAAAAAATTATTAATAAAATAAGTTCAGGGGGGTAATAGGACCTTAGTATAGTATAAGTGTGTCTCTGAGATTTCGGACATAGGTTGAGGAGGTACTTGGGCATTATCCCGAGTAAATATATAGCTTATGTTTGTCTAGTTATATAGATTTTCCTATTTTTATAAGCCTATTCAACATACTTTAAGTGTATATTTTAATTGATTTAGTATGTGTTTGAAAAAATTACAATAAGAAACCTACGCAGATGGGTCGTTGTATTTCTCTGACTTTTGACTTTTATTTGACGAAAATAGTTCTCAAAAAGTATGGCCTCTCTACGCCCTTCTTGTCTCCTTTTTATTTTTAATTCTTAGTTTAATTTAAGTTGTATTTAATTAGAAACATTTATTTAATAAAATGAAAAATAATCTTTCTTTAATATTTTCAACTTTTTAATATTTCTTTTGTTCTACTTTAATTTAAATACTGTATAATTTTTTTAAATTATGATATGTTTTACTTTTAGCTATTACTTTTAATTTTGAATGCATATTATTAAATAATAGCTTTATTATTTTGAATGTTGTTAATATTTGTGTATATCATGTGACTATTTTGAGCAAAAAATCAACGATAGATGATGAAAAATATTTTAATTATGAACATCTTAATAATTAACAACTTAATAATTTAAAAATCATATTAAAATTTAATTTAGTTTTCTAAATTCTATCTATATCACATAAATCAAAATTAATAATTAATAAATATTGAGCTGTGCTAGCATGGATACTTGTGTCCAGTATATATATAAGGTAAACTTATTAATTTTTGATGTATTAAATTCTGGGATTTTTAATATAATTCAAATAAAAAGATTATTCAATATCAAAATAGTTGGAATTCCATATTACATATATAAGTAAAGATTTAATAATTATAATTTTGATTAAGAATACCTAACTTAATGCATGTGCATTGCACGTGTATGTAGACTTAGAAATTATAAATTACAATCTTTTATTAAAATAAGAGCGAGATAAATTTTAAAATTTAAAATTCAAAGTTATTATTAATTATTAACACATCAAAATAATAAATAAAGCAAAAGAAAGAAAAATAATATTTTTTATTTATAAGCATGAGATATATACTAATACAAGCTAATAAAAACTATAAGCATATGAGTGCATTTTATATTTGTAACAATAACATTAGATGATATCAGACGACATATATTTGAGCTATTAGATTAAAAAATAAATTGTGAGCTATTTTATGCCTAATTTTAGTCCATGTTATATTATTATCACAAAATTTCAAAAAATATAAATTGTATTCGAGTTATTATATGCCAAAATATAGAATATGGACTCTTTTATACCAAATCTTAGGCCATGTTAGGATGACAAAATACCTAATTTTTCCCTTAAGTGATTTTCTTTTTCATTTTTTTTAATGATGTATCTTGTTTAAAATATATATTTCTACTAAATTTTTTTAATTTAAATATATAAAGATAATAAATAATAAATAAAGTTTTTATACTTAATGTAATTAATAATATAAAAAAAAAAAATCAAAAACATTTGTAAGGATTTTCGAGCTTTAAATAAATAATAAATAGATAGTTATGATATTTATTTAATTGTGATTTCAAGGGGAAATAGATCCTAACTTGCTAATTGTACGTGAGTTCGTAAACTTTGACACATCGCAATCACCAGCTTCCACACGTTTCTACCCAGAAGAAAAATCGCAAAATAAATAATTAAATTAAATTATAATATAATTAAAAAGAAATTTCATACCAAAATAAATGAAGAGTAGAGTTTTGAGTTATTCCTTAAATTGGATAGTTAAACTCAATTTTTGAAAACCAATTACACAAAAAAATTAAAATAATCATAAATTAATATTTACTAAAATAAGGAGAAGAAACTAATTAATTAGACACAATCTAATATCCTATATATTATTCTTATCTATATTTTTAAAAATATTACGTATCTAAGCGTGTTGTATCATGATATTAAGAAGTGACACCTGATACATGTTAAGTTTATTAGTAGATACCACTTCAAATAGGCATAGATGTGAAAAATCATGTATCATAATACATACGAATCACACTAGATACTCACTAAATACATGTATGTAGCTGTTGTGATTCACATGTATACATATGAGAGTGACGAGTGAGACGGGAGAAAAACAAGCAAGATTTGGTATGTATCTCAAAAACATGCAAATCCATTTGTATTTAAAATAAATTATACCTAATTTTGACTCATATATCTCGAGATACATGTAAAACGTATTTAAATACACTAAAATTTAATAAATTTCATACAATAGTTACCTTTTAAACTAGTTATATTTATATAAGTTCCCTAAAATAATAACCAATACATAGTGCGAGTGTCCAAAAGGTCATTTGCCTTGACCATGAAAAGACTTTATTTCTTTTTGACTAATTTAATAAATTGACTATAATTAAATACATTTTGCACTCAATACCCCAACCTCTACCAACCCCACCTTTATTTGGTGCTCATATCCATTTTATTTTTAAAAAGAAAAAAAAAATCATATGAAAAAGGAATAAGTCTTTCGAAAACTCCACTTTTATTTCACCATAAGAAAAATGAATAGTTTTCCAAAAACTCTATTTTTATTTCTATCAAATATAATCTTAAGAAAGAAAAATATGTTTGACATTAAGGAATAACATATGTACTATATTTCACAAATGAAATTTGAAAAAGAATATAATATATACAGACTTTATACCTATCTCATATCACAAATGAAATTTGAAAAAGAATATAATATATACAGACTTTATACCTATCTCATATGACAGTAAAAATAAGTATTTCACTAGTAAGCTACATATGGACCATAAAAATAGACAAAGGAATTGGTGTAAAAATTTTGTTTATATTGATGTAGTGATTGTTATGTTAATAAATAAAAAAAATGTTACAATATTGAAAAAGTCATCATAAAATAATTGTGGCTCTGTCTTTTTTAGAAATATTAAAAAGGAAATACTATCATGTAAGCTAAAATAGAAAGATAATAATTAATTTAGGTATTAGAAGGAATTAATTAAGAATTAGTTCTTGTAAATAAGTTAGGATGAAAAAAGGGGGATGTTTTACCCCATGTTTATTTGTTTTATTTTAAAACTAATAGTATATGGTGAATTATATTGCTAACCATTTTTGACTAAAATTTCATTAACTTTTACTTTTTTTATTTCAAAGTACACAAAAGTGGATGGCTGCTGTTATTTTAATTAAATAAATAAAAACAAAAGACATATTTGATCTTTTTCTTATTGTGAAATTGAACTTTCCCTTTTTCTCCAAAAGCTATCTAGAAAATTCTTTCCATAATATACTTTTACCAAAAAAGAATGGATATGAAGAATTTTCATCTTATAAAGAAGTTTATATTATAAATATATATATGTCATTTATATATATTTCTTCCTCATCTAATAAAAAAAAAAAAGGCTCTCTCTTTGAATTGTGTTAGCTGAAGAAGAAAACCAGTTACAAGTTTTGTTTATATTCTCAGGTGACAATTAATTTAATTATTCCATTGTGTGTGTGTTTATGCTCTTTTTTTTTTGTCTCACTCTTATTTATGTGATTTCACAAAAAAAAAAAATATCGTTCAATAAATTCTGTAGCTAAATAGCAAATTTTGTCATTATAATTCAATTTAGTTATTGGTAAGTAGAAATTTGTTAGCTATGAGTTGTTTAGCGATGAAATTTATATATAATTTTAAGTGTGGTTGGACATAAGATTACTCAAGAATTGAAGAAATCTTAATCAATTAATAAACTTGTAGCTTCATGATGATATAATAAATAAACATGTTAGAATCCAAAAAAATAAATAAAATTGAACCATTTTTTTCGAGAGAGGTCACCTTCTTTGTCATCGATCTTCTATTTTTAGTCGATTACTCTATGACAGACTTTTCTTTTTCTTTAATTCTGTTCCGCTCGTCTACTAATAATAATTTTAAAATGATTTTTGATCTCCAATTCTCCTTTATTTCAATATGTTTTCTTCCATCTGTCATGCAACAAAAGGTTAGTGTCTGGAACAAAGAGTTTGGTTAGATCATAAATCTCTAGCACTACCATAAAAAAAGACATTTAATTGTAATAATATTTCTTTTTTAGTATTATCGTAAAAAAAATTGTTAATAAGATAATATTTAGAGTAAATATTGCTAAAACTTTTAGGAATATTTATGTATAGTATTAGTTATAAATATTTATATTTTTTTTTACTGTCACAAAAACATAATATAACGATAATACTTTTTACCTTGAGTGTCAAACTTAATGCAACTTTTCTCTTTTATCTGAGCTTAAAATCAACAGATATAAGCCATGCTCATAGTGCACATGCTTTATTTAGAGCGAACAATAAAGAATATGTTAATTAATTAGTGGCGAAGCTAAAAAAATATATATAAAAAGATTCATAAAATTATTCACGCTTTTAATAGAGTATGATTTTCTACGAAGAGATTTTAACTGAATCATATTATTTCTTTTATGTTACCTCGTAATTTATATAATTTATCCTAACTTATTTAAAACGGAGACACGTAATTTCTATTGTTGTCATAGTCTAAAATAGCCGGTCCTTTATTTGGGTTGGACTTTATGAATTTGGGTGAATTTGGTGAAGGTGTAGTTAGGTGTCAATCCTATATGAGTAGCTAGCTAGGTAGAAGAAATAAATTGATGAATTTAATGATCAATCATTTTTTATTGATTTTTTTAGTTTTTAAATTTGATATTAAATCAAAATAAAATAGATAAATTAAAACGAATACAGTAATTCGAGTGACACAAAAAAAATATCCTTTTTTTTCTTTTTCTTTTTTAATAACTCTTTTTTGTGTATGTGTGCGTGAAAAGTGTAGTTTAAATATTTTTATATTTTAGGACATTCTCTTTTGAAAAAACTAAGTCAAATTTGTCATTGTCGCAGTTAATTACAAGTTAATTATATATGGCTAACTTAATTAACAAGTTATTGATGACTAATTGGCAGTTGAATATATATGGAGTGGATTCAAAGAAGGCAAGTGACAATATCTTTACTACTTGTTGTTATTCTCATGGCCTTGAATATCAATAGTCTTCATGGAGGACTAATTGTTCCAGGTGAGAAGTCAAAATTTAAAATTTATTCACGATATTTATTACATCAAAAAATACACGTGTCATTTCTTGTCTTCCATACATATATATAGAGAGAGAGATTCAAATTGCGATTTTGATCCTTTCATCCTAAACTATTTTAGCTTAATTAACATTCTAATTTAATCAAAAACCTTCGATTCATTTTAATCTGCTTAGTTGACATCCCTAATTTTTCACTTCTAAAACTCTCTCCGCTACACATTTGATACTTTTTAGTTTGTAATAATTAATTAAAGGTAAATTTTAATATCTTTGGTTTATTAAATTTATTATAAGTTAACTATCTTTACATACTAATATTTGCAATTTTCCACAAAGTAAACATATTTAAAATGATTAGATCCCCATTTTAAATTTTGGATTTTTGTTTTAGTTATTCTTCATTGACTTTTATATTTTCTTTTATTCTCAATCTTTCTCCAAAATAATTTAATACATTTTGCAGAAAGAAAATTAGTTGAAATAGAAAAACAAACAGGATCTGATGACACTGTGAGGATTGATCCTTTGAAGAATTTCAAAAAATACAGAGGAGGATTTGATATTACAGAAAAACACTATTGGAGCGTAAGTTATTATCTCTCATCTTGTTAAAGAATATTTGTTACATTATTGATGTGATTTAATCCACTATCACCTATTATTACAATTACATCAATTTATTATTTTTTTTTGAGAAAATTATATTTCTAATCATATATATAAGTAGTGGTATCGCGTATTTATCTACTTATTCTTGAATTATTATTAATTACTTTGTATATACATATATTACTGTGGTTATTTCAGTTTTTGAGAAAATTGTTTTTCCAATCATATATATATAAGTAATAGTATCGTGTATTATCTACTTATTCTTGAATTATTATTACTTGTATATACATGTATTAAAATGGTTATTTCGAATTTTGAGAAAATTGTTTTTCCAATCATCATATATATAAGTAGTAGTATTGTGTATTTATCTACGATCATTGAATTAATTTAGTTAATTACTTGTATAATTATGTACTGTGGTTATTTTGATTTTTGAGAAAATTATTTTTCCAATCATATATATAAGTAATAGCATCGTGTATTATCTATTTATTCTTGAATTATTATTACTTTGTATATACATGTATTAATGTGGTTATTTCGATTTTTGAGAAAATTGTTTTTCCAATCATATATATAAGTAGTAGTATCGCGTATTATCTACTTATTTTTGAATTATTATTACTTTGTATATACATGTATTACTGTGGTTCAATCAATTGGATTTTAATTCGTCTGATTTTTCTAATTTACAAGCTAAGGTAGGGGTCTATGTCAAACTTCCTCATGTCACCAAAAATGAAAGTCTAGGTGATAATTAATGGGGAAAAAAAAGAGGAAAATGTCTACAACTTTTGTGAGATTTCAAGATGCATATTTGATACTCATAAATGTTTGTTGATTCATATAAAAAGAAATTAATTTGTAAAAAACTAAATTTTAATATTTGGTGCAGTCCACTATTTTTACAGGTATATATGGCTATGCTATTGCTGTGATATGGCTTTTATGTGGCTTAGGATATGGATTATTTCTTGTTGCTTCAACTTATTGTTGCAAAAGAAACAAGAGAAAGCTCAAAAAGAGATCAACTTGTTGTTATAATAAACATGATTGCTATCTCTGGATTATTGTCTCAGCCATTTTCTTGACAATTTTAGCAATGTGAGTTTCTTACTTCACAAACTTGTTTGCATCAAAAGTTAAAAAGACATGTGCATATAATCATCTTATTTGAATCAGAGCGGATTTAGGATGAATTCTATAAGTTCAATCAAATCATTTGCTAACTTAAATTGTTTAGAGATTCTTCAAAATTATTATCGCACTTATATCGATACAAAAATGTGTGTTAGTGTGGATATAATAAGAAATTCGAACCACTGCTTCAAATATTAGTATCAGGAAGTACTGCTTGTAAAACCTTAATTTCGACCAATAAATTAAAATTGGGTATATAATTGTATAATGTGTGAGAATGTTTTTTTTCGAGTTTTAGACATAAAAAAATTCTTGATAGATTAGTATGCACAGATGCATGCATCTAAATAACGACATCTTCGTCGACATAATTACACTATACATGTATATGTAGTATCTATGCACATATACATGTATCTAGATAACTATATCTTCATCTTCATGTTTTTTCAACTATGTATCTATCCACAGATACACTAGATACATCAATTTATTTTTTTATACTAGAATTTAATACTGGATACAGTAAATGAAATTATTGTACACAGATACACCGAATACATCCGTGCATATTTGATACTTGATACACAAATACAAGAAATTGTGAAACACATATACATTCTGAAACACAAATATATAGGAGTAGAGGAACGACAAAGACAACATACGTTCTCTAGATACAATGTATTTTAGATGCAAATATATTTATATATATGCTAATTAGCTCTAGACATAAAATTATTTATCAAACATAAAATTCAACCTTTAGATTCACACCCAGTATCAAATACCTTACGCTCATAAAGATTGAACAACATGATTGCTATTTAGCTCAAAACATACACACGCATTCTGAACCTACTAACTTTAGATTCTAGATTCGTCTCTAATACAATTTCTTTGCAGAATTGCAACAGGGTTGGTTCTAGGAGGGAATGGTAATTTCCATTCAAGAACAGATAAAGTAGTGGATATAATAATTGATACAGCAGATGGAGCATCAGATACAATTTATACTACAACTAAAGCTATGAGAGAAATGAATAGTGGATTAGAAGGGACTGAAATAGGTCAAGAAGCTTCTAATTTCTTAATTCCAACTTCTAGAAGACTTGATACACAAGCTGATGACATAAGTAGAGAAGCCAGAAAAAATAGGAGATTAATTGAAAAACTCCTCAACATAGTGTAAGTCTCTCTCTCTTACTCATACACTTTTTGCGCTTCGACTGATGTAAATATGTAATTTTAAATTTTTGGTTTTTTCATTGTTCTAACGTCAAACTTCTTTATTGTTTTACATAAATATATGATATATTTATAATCACAATTTTAAGAAAATGTCAAATTAAATTATGTTACGTTATATTAAAAATATGTGTTTCTATATTTACAGGTACATAGTGACTATAGTGATTATTTCTCTTAACTTGGTTGCTCTAATTGCTCTCTCAGGTAAAACAGTATGTATTTTTTATTTATGATTTTGCTTAGACCAAATCCATGTTAGTATTTTACTATAAAGTTTAGTTGGAATTAATCTTGTCTTATTATAGATGTTTAATATCATTACAAATTTAGATAAAATACATTGTCATAACATTATAATCTTTTTAATTGCAGTATTTGGGATACTCAAATTTAGAACCACCCTTAAATTGTAAGTATCTATTTTTATTATATATGTCATAATCAATCTAAGAAAGACTAAACTTTATATTTATTTAATATGGTTATATATAGTCCAATAAAATTGCAAATAATAAATCAGTCATTTGCCCCTATTTTGTGTTGGTCTACAATTTTTATCTCTACAAACAAATAACATATTTCAGTAGCGTAAGTCGCATTATAATATTTCATAACTTAAGTTATGTTTCGAATATATGTTCGTGTGGGCATTAATTTGATTTCTAGAAGCAAAAATTAAAGGCAGATTTATTTAAAAAACAAAACGTGTGATTAATTAAATTACATTGATCAAGCTTCTAACACATTCTTTTATTTTTTTAAATTGAATGCAGTCTCATTGCATTATGCTGGATCTTTACAGCTCTGTGCTGGTTCCTTTTTGGGATTTATTTTTTCATAGACAAGTATGAAAACTATTCATTCTCAATTAGTTCTTATTTCAAAACTTTATAATATACTTTGAATTCTAATAATAATAATAATAATAATATATATTGTGTCATATTATTTTTGCAGTTTTGCTGGAGATACATGCACTGCACTAGAAAATTTTCAATCAGATCCCTATAATAGCAGTTTGAGTTCAATTCTTCCCTGTGATGAATTGGTTTCAGCTGAATCAGTCCTTCTTGATGTTAGTCAAGGGGTACATCAAATAGTCAACAAGGTTCGCTGGCTACTAAAAAATCACTATTTTTCGTTACAAATTTCTCATCAAAAAATGTTTAGTGACTATTTCCACAGTTAATTTTGATTGAATCAATTTGAAAATTGCAGGTGAACCAAAAGTTATCTATAGAATATGGAAATGTTGCACAAATTTGTAATCCTTTCTCTGGTCCACCACAATATAACTACGAGCCAGGGAACTGTTCCTCTACTACGATTCGCGTAGGAGACCTTCCTCGGGTAAGTACATGTAATTTCCACATAATCGAGAGTTTAATTTCACGTATGGTCATCATGAACGTTGTTCAGTTACTTTAATTTGACAAACAATACTACTTTTGATCTGAAACCTCTATTTTCTTTTCATGAAGATATTCAAGATGTTAACCTGCACTGATCCAACTTGCATTGGAGGAGTCATGATCTCTCCTCAAGATTTCAACACAGTCGAGGCTTACACAACCGCGGTCCAGAAAATCCTCGATGTGTACCCTGGAATGGAGAATCTAACTCAATGTGACACAGTGTTTAATGCATTCGATGATATCATTGACAATCACTGCAAACCATTGAAGAAAAGCGCGCATTTGGTATGGGGAGGACTTGTTTTCCTCTCAGTAGTTATGGTAACGTTAGTCCTCGTGTGGTCCTTCGAAGCACACCATGAAGAGAATCATAACAACTTAGATAGCTCTATCAAGCCTCATTCTGTAGAAGCAGATATGATGGAATTAGGTATGCGGAAAGAAGCCAATACTGGCTCAAATCCTGTTTCAGACATGTAAATAATACAATATTTGGTTAGGTAATAGGAATAAGCATAGGCATTTTAATAGAAGCAAAGATTCATTGATCTCCTAGACAACAGAGTCATCATTGTTACGAGGTTAGAGAGCATCCTACACAGAGCGGCCTTTCATTCTTTTAGGGGACCAAAAAATGCGTCTCCTTGTGGAAGAAAATGTGGTAAGAGTTATAGGACCATATATTTCTTTATATATATACTGTATAGAAAATTCTTGTTTCTTCACAAGGTTAAAGAAGCCAGCTATGGGGATGAACCCCTCAAGTGGCATGTATTAAATTTTATAAAGCAAGAAAAGGTCTGCTTGGTAAATTTCATCATGGTCATTCTGCCTTGGATATATACTATATAGTTTTTTTGTTAATTATTATGTCTGTCTAATTAGTATGCATCAGATACATGGTAGTGTACAACGGTATAACTAACCGCTAATAAAGTTCTGGGTAGGGGAGTAAATACAATAACAATAAGATGTACCAGTAAAATCCTACAAGTGGAGTTTGAAAAGAGTAGGGTATACGCACCTTAATCTTACGTTGTGGAGGTAAAGAGACTGTATTCGGAGAAACCTCAGCTTTAGTACAACAAATCAAAGTAGGTATGAAGAAGGTAAAGAACAATGAAGAAAGATAACTAGTAAGAGAATAGTAACAATCATAAAATCCATAAGCAATTGAGCACCCTACTTTTTATCGAGACAATCTAGACACGTCAACTTGGCACAGGTGTGTCTCATTAACACTTTCTAACTTTGAAAATGCACATCTAGACACACCTTTAAAGGTACACATTTTTGATAAATTGTCAGAAAATATCATGTTGAAAACCACAGACCTCCAAATAAAAATGTATAACAATCTTGTTTAAACTTAAGGGAGCATCCCCAATCACAACTGGATTATAAATTTGCAACACCAAAGGAAAATATAAAAATTTCATTTCCTTATTTGCATATTGTCCGTTGATATCAGACATCACCAAGATACATAATCAAAAGAAACAGTATCCATCCATGCTGAAGAACACGATCTGACGATGGTGCTACACTTCAGTTTCCTTCATCCTACAAGAAAAAGGCAGAAGAGCTGTAAGATCATTAAGTATTAACAATCTAAGCAAAACTCAGTAAACTGAAGCAGTTAGCCAAGTAAAAGAGCAGCAAATGGACGACGATGATCTCAACTCAAGAGCGAAAAACAGTTAGATCTGATGCTCTCCTCCAAAACAAATCCATACTCTAAATCAGACTATATGTTAAAAATGGGTCTAACTTGACCCGAAAGCTAACTAATGAAGTGAGGACTGCCTACGAATTGAGATAACAACTCATCCTCAAACAATGTGAAACATTCTTCTTTTTCTTTTTGGTTCTAAAAAGGTGATATGGTGCTTTCAGTAGCAAAGTCAATCAAGCAATAAATCAACAAACACCATTTAGTGCCTTCAGGCACAAACCCAAAGAATGGAGCATTGTATGTATCCTGCCAACAATGATGACCAAACTGTTAAAAGTGTGATGCCCTGAAAACAACAGAGCCACATACACCAAGAAAGAAGCTATGCTAATAGCATCAGTGCGTGATATCTTTTTCATCATTGTCCCTCCTCTGCCCATGGGTCTAAATGAGTTAGCAACAGTAACAACCAGTACTATAATTGCCACGTCAATTGTAACAGCAAAGTACTTCAAGTACGAGAAACACTTGGTGAAACAAAAAAGACATTTTGAATAATTGAATATGTGAAATTGGAGGGTGGAAATAAATATAAAAGAGAAAGGACCAAGTGAAGTGCCACAGAGCTGCTTCAAAAAAAATTCACGCATCACTTTGCCCCTTGCTCAAATTCCTGGCGTGTAAAAACACCCTTGTTTTACAAATGGCTGCATTCATTAGTTTTCATGAAACAAGTAAAAGAAAAGGCACGGGAGGGACACAACGAATTCTTCTGGTCCATTTGGGAAAATACTGTTCATCTATTCTACAGTAAGTTATCAAAGATCTTAGAAATTATGTAAGTAAAACTTTTTGGAGGGGGGGACTACACTTTGATGTAGTAGACTTATGGATACATAGAAGTAAATGTTACCTTTCTCAAAACAAAAAGCAACCAGGTCTGGAGCAGAACAGTTACGGGACAAGCCAAGGCTCGTCATCAAAAGAGGTTTGAGTTTGCACACCATTAGCAGATGGGAAAAGCGGATAATTTATGAGTATGCCAAATAAATCCCATGAGCCAGAAAGCTATACAGTTTGTGACACTCCTAGAAGTAATTCAAATTCATACATGTGATGGAAAGTTGACAGCACCATCAAACAGACTTGGAAGATCATACCTGCAGAAAGTTTTTGGAGTATTTGGAGGGAAAGGAATAGAAGATGGTTTGATGGTCTATCAATTCCTTTACAGTCTCTTGCTGGATGCCTAATCTGTCTGTGCAATTGGGTCAGTATGTGCACGGTAGATTCCCAATTATTGTTGCTTGTACTTCTGTAACTAATTTGCATCTTCTTGATGCCTTTAATGAAAGATTTACTTCATTAAAAAAAAAAAAAAAGGCGCAGGGTCTAGAAAGGCTGGAGGTCATGAATTTGCCTGAACTTGAGGTAGTTATTGTTGCTTCAAAAGATAAATTCTCTCCATAAATAGCGACAAGCAGTGTAGGTCAAATCCATGAAGGAAGGAAGAGAGAGATGCAGAATCAGACAAGGATAGAGGAAGACAGAGACCACACAATCGAGTATCTCTTCCCCAGGGTCTAGAAACACAAAGTAGCTACTACCACTTCAAAAGACAGAATCTATGTCCATAAATGACAACAGTCAATGGAGGTGGAAGCCAAGGATAGAGGGAGAGAGAGAATAAAAAATCAGGTACCTGCCCCCCCCCCCCCCGAGGGTCTAGAAAGACTGCAATGTAATATTGTTGAATTTTGGCGTTAATTTATTTTAATTTTTTCATATTTTTCCTATTTTTTAATCATATTACTCATTTTCGGAATATACGAAAGAAAAAAATTAAAAAAAATTGTTTGAAAACCATCGGCTAATTATTTAAAAGGGGTTGATTTATGGGTCGGATTAAGGTGGTTTTTAAAGTCGAATATCTTTCATTTCAGATGAAATGTCATGTGGTAGGTCAAAATGACATGGCAAATCATGAGGCATTTAAGAAATAAAAATGAGTGGGATTGTCCAACATGGCAACTAACCCCATAAGGGCATATTGGACCCAAAGTTGGATGGCGAGGGCCTAATGAGTTGACCAAACTTTAAGGCCGGAGGGATATCTAGCCCTTTTTCGATAGTTAGGGGATATAGTTGACCCTTTTCCCATTAAATAATTGGACTTTTTACCATTAGTAGAGTTTACAATTTCAAAATTCAAAGAGTATCCTCTAATTCTTCTCATTAGATATCATTTAACATTTTGATAACTAAAACTTGAATTTAATGGACTTAGATTTTAATTCACCTTCAAATTATAGTTTGTACAAGGGCTGATGGCTGATTATTGTCAATACTCGATTGTCAGCGAAGTTTGTAACCTATATGGTCTTCAACAAGAGTGAACGAGTAATATCTCTAACCCATTCCATTACCTCTACAGACTTAAGAAGGGGAGGAGGTAAACATCGAAAGAGAGAACTAGAATTAGATTTAGTAATTGAGAAGAGAAGACAAAAATAAACATTTTACCAATGTGTGGGCAATGTATGTTCAATATTTGAGTGAACTAAAACATGGCATGGTGTTAACTTACTACATCCATGTAGCTCTCACATGGTCATACAGACATATCAACTGTAAAGGCCACTCTCTTAAAAGCTCAAAACCATTAGGGGTCGTTTCGTTGGGAACAAGGGATGCCAGAATGAGTGTATTGGGGTAGGTTAGCTATCGGGTATGTATCTGGGATAAACTGATCATCACGAGGATAAAATGGTGGAATAAGTCATCCCAACATGACAACCAAACAAGTTACAAAAATTTCATCTCATCACTATTTCTTACCAATCATTTGATTTGTATCCTCTAGCAACAAACGAAGCCCCTTAACTTTTACAATTTAACTCATCAAAAGCTTTAGCCATGTGACCACCTGGTATATTCATTGTGACAACCTGGTATATTCACTCTTCGATTTCAGCTAAACCTTTTTGAGTTCTCACAGAACTTAGGCCACAACTACTGTTAGCTCAATTCTATGATAGGCATAAAATACAATCGAATCATCATTCGAGAGAAATTGAGGCTCTAAGTTTGAGCGTTTGTGTAAATCAGCCTTAGAGAGGGTTGTTTATTTCACAAGAAAACTGCATCAGTGGTTCCAACTATGAAACTGCAAGCTTTTACGTTTCTTTGTTTACGCAAGAATATTGTACATAGTTTTGCATCTCTGTGAAAGAAAATTTATATCTTAGCATAATAGAGGTATGAAAATCACGAACCGTTATGTTTGAGTAAAAGCATATCAGGTGTTTTTACACCTAGGACGACATGCCGCCTTTTGAAGTTAGTTGCCGCCAGCCCGGCACCGAAAAAAAAGGCGAAGACCATGTCGCCGTTCGCCTTATCGCAAAGGCCCCACAGCGAAGCCGGCACTTTTAATACAGCTATTCTATAGAGAAGCTATAAGACCGACAATGTTATATGGTGTGAATGATTGGCTACAAAGATCCAACATATCCATAAAATGTTGCAGAAATATGGATGTTATGATGCAGGTGTGGTCTTACCAGATTATATAAGATTAAAAATGACCACATTCGCTAGAAGATACAAGTAGCACGCATTGAGGATAAATGTGAGAAGGTCGCTTGAGATGGTTGACATGTTCTGTGTCGACCTACCATGCACTGATCATTAGGTGTTAAACTATGGTAAGTGAAGGTGAGAATTTTAGACTTGTATGAGAATTTCTAATATTATTATTATTATTGTTATTTTTGATATAGTATTACTACTATCAGATATATAACTTCTGTTACTATTTGTTGTACCTTGTCATTCGGTTAACATATTATTTAGTGTGGAAATATAATGCTACTAAAAGGATTTGTTCATGCTTATATAGTATTTTACCCTGACCTCTTCTTCCGTTATTCCTCTCAATAACTGCTTTGGCCTATTTTCTCGAGGCTATTTGAAAAATAGTTTCTCTAGCCGCAAGTTAGGGGTAAAGTGAGTGTAAGTTCAACCATGTCCAGACCCCACTTTGTGGAATTAAACTGGGTATGTATTGTTGTTGTTATATATAATTAACTTACTTTTCACTTCTATTTTTTTGTAGCGGTGGATGACGTGAATCCTCTTAAATTGAAGCAGTGAAGGATTCATGCTAATCGACCAAACTTGTTTGGGTGATGGTTAACATTTAATTGGCGGTGGTGGCGGGTTATTTTGCCAACTACATGTAATCAACTAAACAAGGATAACACTGGAGCAAGCCAACATCATAAAATTCTCGCAAGAGGTCAGACCACAATAAAAATCCATATTTCTCAAGGTGTGAATATGCTGATATCAGAAAAACACATTTCACTATACACATTCAAGCTCAATGTTCTGGTGTGCACAAAATGTCAATATCCTTCTCAGAAATATCAATTCATTTTTATTTTGCTCAGCATTCTCCTTTTCCTCTTTGACAAGAACTAAACAAAGCTTAATTCCAGTGAAATGTGCTTATCAACAACCAACCATACTAAAAAAAACATAAATTAACAACGATTTCCATTATTTCTACATAATACCCAAAAAAAAAATTATTAGATTACCTGCTGAGTATTAGGAATATCATGAAGCGCTGATTCAAGATTGGAAACCCTAGTCCCCAATACACCGAATTTCTCCTCCAACTAAAAAAAAAATGAAAAGGAGAAAAGTGGAAAACCAAAGCAAACAGAAAATTTTTCCACACAAAACAATAATAATATTAATAAGAGGGTAGAGAAAAAGCACTGGGAAGATAGAGAGAGTTGATGAGCCATAGATATCTGATATTGAATTGAGTACATTTGACAGCGGAAGCTGATAGGGAAACTATTGTAAACCATTACCCACTCTATATTAGCATTAATCTTCTCCTTCACTCTTTTTTCTTTTGGTTAGCCCTTTTCAAATTAGTAGCTTTGATTTTATTTACTTTTTCATTTTGGGATAATTACATAAAATGTCAAACTCATAAATTCTACTTTTGGTACCTATCTATAGTTTCATTTAATCTTAATTCGTTATTAACTTCCTTATCATTGTCTGTCCTTTAAATGTGATCGTGACCGCTGAAAATTTGCTTCAATTGTATTCGTCCTCTCAATTTTGTTGTGTTTGATAAAAGGAGAAAAGATCGTATTGTATAAACAAGACATATCTTCGTCTTATACATTTATAATTATGCAAATATAAATTTTCTCATGCCTAGTTCTCTTTTATCTTTCTCGCTTTATACGAACTATGTACTAAGCGAGAGAGAAATTTGATATACAAATATAAATGTTTTAATTTAATTCATCGTACACATATTTAAATTTTATGCAAATATATAAACACAAACATTGATGCATATACATAGTAATTAGATATATAGAATTATCTAATTGATATACATACACAATCACTCGATTTTATACAAATAAAATGCCTGCAAATCAGACCATGTGATTCATACAAATCAGATGCACACAAATAACAAAATTGTAAATATAGAGTGTCTATGATTTATGTTTGTTTTGCCTAAAATGGGCTCCAGAGAAAAAAATGGTGTGATCGGCGTAATTATTACAAAAAAAGGGAAGAAAAAATGTATATATAGAAAACTAATAACTAAATAAATGGAACAGCTGGTTTGATTTAATGGTGCTCTATACAAACATTAGCTACCATTTGCCAGCTGCCTCTCTCATAAAAATCTCGCTGGCACTATCCATTCTCGCTCGCCTCTCTCGCTTGATACACACAGAAGTGTAAATTCTGTTTTATGTTTATTTTGTATAAAGCGGACTGAGAGAAGGGGGAGAAAACATTGTAATATACACATGCAAAAAATGTTATCTGTCGTGTTATTACACTATTTCATTAACGAGTGTTAAAACATTTACTTTCCATATTGCAGGAGAAAAAGGACCAACGACGAATTACACCAATTGTGCTTTACACTGGATGTGAACTACAAATTTTTCTTAGTTATACAACAGAAGTGTATATATGTGTCCTGTTTTTGTAAAAGCGAGAAAAAAGAATATTCTGACTATACACTTATAATTATGCAAGATACATATATTTAATTCGACAAGTATGTAAAACCAATTAACAATTTGGCGACTTATACAATTTAGGCCAGGAGCATACAATTTAGGCCAGCAAATTCTACCAGTTTTGTGTTTGCCTATGGAGCGACAATTATGCCAAAAGTGCTATAACTAATACACATATGAATTTTTGTTTGTAATGTGAAAGTGCCCATCAAAAAAATGGGCCGATGCGGTCATTTCTTTCTTCTTTGTGTATTTTTCGTCATGCTATTGTATTCTGTTATTGTTGTCCTTTAAAAAAAAAAACTAACTATTGATGTACTTTTAAAAAATATTTTCTTCAAAGTAAATTCTATTATTAAAAAATTACAATATCGATGCGAATTTCTATTTAAAATTTAAAACTGTTAGAGGTGATTTTGAATGATCGGATTGGATTAGTGCATAGTTGAGTTATATCAGTTGATTTATATCTAGTATTATAGTGTAAGATAGCATATATATTAAATGATATTCAACTTCTTTGAGTATCATAATTAGTCCAAGAAATTTGATATGATGTTTTTGACTTTTTAGTTAGAAATACCAAAACATGAATATATTTATTGTACAGATTTTTGTGTTCCATCACTATATTTGACATTATTCCTATCATGTTCTAAAATATTTTTGATTGAGCTAGTAGGACGTAAGTCATCTCAAAAGACTATAAATTAAAGTCAACTTGCACATAAGGAGGCTTAAAATTTTTTTTTAATTGACATATATATCACGAAGTATAGCGTAATTTCACATAGGAAAAGTGGAGAGGGTTGGATTTACCACATCTTTATATAAACGTAGCATAATGTGGAATATAGTGCACAACTTTTCAAAGGGACAAAAATATATAAAGTTTAGCTAAGAAATTGGTAAAGAATTCTTCAGAGAAATTGATATAGTAATATCGAACAGCGTGGCCTTACACTTGAAAGGAAGGATATAATGAATATTCAAACTTGGTTAACTTTTTGTAATGCTTGAAATTTGACGCTAAACTAAAAAAGAATTTGAATTTTCTAACAAATCAAAATAGATCTGCCTTTTTGCAAATATGTGAGGTTACCCTCTGTGACCACTTGGGAGAACGTCAAGATATGATGATTGATTAAACAAATAGGTGCACGTAAAAGAAAAATACGATAGTTACCTAACTTATTTCATTTCTAAAATTTTGTGTGAGCGCGCGTAATACATCTTAAGAAAAAAAATTGAGAACAATTGTTTTAGTGATACTTGTCATGATCCAAAAATGAACGTGATGACACTCATCTTACCCCACTAAGACAAGTCAGCCTGAAGACCAATACGATAAATGCGGAAAACAAAGTCAACTTAATTAAACCCAAAACTGCTTGTCACGTCTAAAGCCCTTATCAGTATATAACACATTGAAACGAAAATACAGTCCTCCCAATGATCTATTCTAGAATAACAAAATTTTATAAAATAAGGAGCAAAGAAGTTCATGAGATGACATAGACGTTACCTAAAATCCTACACAAGAAGCCTTCGTGAAAAGAAGAGCACATAACGGATTCACAAACGTTCGACTCGTAACCTAAAAAAAGGTTTACAAACAATGGGTGCAGCATCAACCACAATGTTGTAGCAAGTAATATTTCTAAACACAAGCTAAGGAACAAATATAATGTGGGTACTTTGTTACACCCCAACCAAACCCTCCAAACTACAACTGGCATACCACAGCCCAACCCTACAGGTCACAATTTATCACACAAATTCCATACACACACACTCTAAACAATTCACATATGTCAATAAAAACTCAATATTATCATCCCCAAGTTCACAGAAAGTCATCACAAGTTCAGCACCACCCACCCGCTCCAGGCTCAACACAAATGCATTAACGACCTCTTTGCAATGACATAGGAAATGCAATGTCAAGTATAGTGATGCATGTATGACGTACCTAACAATACACACATGTTGTCTGTCAGTCCAGGACCCATGGAGAACGTATCTGTTGCAGTGTGCGACACGACCCTCGATAATAAAATTCGTCGAGGCATGCAATACGCCCCTGGATAATAGAATCCTTCGCAGCGTGCGAAAATGAAAATACGAGTCTTCAAAATACAAGCCTTTAATGTGTTTCGATAATAGAATTCGTCGAGGCATACGACATGCCCCTGAATAATAGAATCCATCGCTGTGTGCAAACATGAAAATACAAATCTTCAAAATAAAAGCCACTAATGCTTTGTAAAAAAATTAAAAGAAAATACAAATCTTCAAAATGAGTATAACATTACAAATTCCCCAACATTTGATAATGACAAACACATTGCAAAATGATAACATTCTCATGTCTACTCCCTTATAAATCAGATTTGATCAGCAGTATGACTTAGCCAAGAACGGAACATCAATGTATGTCCATGTTGTGAGATTTGGAGTGTCATCTATTGCTAAAGAAAAAAGTCATTTAATATGCAATATATATTAAAGAAATGTGAAAAAATTTGGACCTCTGATATTTATTGTGAAAATGTGAAAAAAGGTCTACACATCATTCATTTCTATAAAAGTTATTGGATACTCTGAACTGGAATTTGTCCCCCCTCGTAGGCGATTATTCCTATGATCCTATACCCTAGAGAACTGATTAAACTAATTTTAAGGAGCACCAACGGACTCGTCCGCCCCTACCACGTTTAGTATAACCTAAGTTAATTAACTAGTTCTTCATTACTAGTTTCATAAGTTATACACATTGTATAATTCCTAAATCAGACCGGATAGTAAATTTAGGATTTGACGGTAAGAAATCCCTAACTAAACACTATTCAGAAGGCGTATTATAAAACTCTTTCCTCAACGCCATATGTACTTCATTCTTTACTGGTTAGTAAATAATGGTTTTTTTACGGGATGATCTTCCTAGCCTGAGTGCGTGTGCATTGAGCTAACTCATTGGTGACCACTAGTTGATTACAAAGTTTCATTAGACGCTCGATTTAATTAAATTTGTTCATTTAGACAACCTATGGTGTGTCCTGCGATATCTTTTACACTTCTTTACAATTGCCAAATGTGTACTTGGTGTGTGTAACACAATCACTGCAACTGATCAGACGTCAAATTGACGAATTAAATAAAAACATAGACAATAGTGTTCAAAAATAATTTTTAAGATAATCAATTTTGGATTTTCTACAAAGAGAGATCACTAATAACATTATGTATTTCAAAGCCTAAATAATAAAAAAAAACTAACTATAATGATTATCTCTCAGCAACCCTTCTCAGACACCCCACTCGATCTAACCCCTTCCCACCAACTGGATCCACAAACCCTCCCCCATCAAACCATCTCCACCCTCTAGACCAACACCGCGATGCCATACCTATCTTCTTTTTACACCCACACCAAAAGTCGGTTTTCGGTGAAATTTCTTTCTTGTCAAGTTTATGTTAGTTCTAGTTATGACGCAAAACTTCTGTTTAAGCTTTCTCAATGTTTTTCGCTCCACCATTCTACTTTTCTTCATCAATTCCAAATAATTAGGAGGCTTAATCTACTATTATTACGTGTTGGTTTGTTTTTGCTTTTATAACTAATAACACCTCCAAATATCCTCACTTTTCAGGAGAGATTCTAAGTTGGAGTGATGGGTTTTTTATCCAACATGGGGCAAAGACAAAAATCAAATAAAAATGAATTACATATAAGTTTTCACCCGCGGGATAGTGAGTGATTCTCAATCACTAAGGGTGTACATATCGTATGGTTCGGGTTTTTCAAAATATCAAACCAACATTTGTGTTTGAGTTGTGAATTTATTAACCAAACAACCCAATAAAACACTCGCTTTAATTTCGACTTTTTACGGGGTTTCGAGTTTTGGATTTTTCGGGATTTTCGATAAAGTATTCAAAAATATAATTTACTTGTATTTTAAATTTTCTTGTTCTACCAACATGCAACTACTAAGTTCTTTATCAAGAAAAATAACAAAAAAACTATGATAGAATTGAATGACACTAAATATCTATAAAAAAACCATCGCGTAAAAAAATGTGCAAATTTACTGTAAGTCATATGACATTCTGAATCAAATAATGGCACTAAATCATGTAAAATAAGTTTAGTACCGTGTTAGTTACATGACCTAAATAACTTAAAAGAAAGTCAAATTAGAATGTAGTTTAATTTGTACATCATCTATGTAACAATAAAGTAAAAGAAATTATTCAGTATTTTATGGTCCTGTTTAGTGTGGAATATGATTGCTTTTTTGCGATAGTATGGTTTGATTGTTTATTAAATTGCTAGTGATAATTACAAACCTATATACACCTATACTTTATTAGCTCATTAAAAATTCTAACTTCCAAACAGACACATCAATTATAGGTAAAAATAAAAACTATTGAAAAATATAAGAGATATTTAAAGAAATAACAACCACATAAGTACTTTTACGTATAAAATAAAATTTTAAAATATAATTAAGGGCGTCTAGTTGGTCTCGGGTTGGTTTTTTTTAGTTTGAAAACTAAAAAACCAAACCAAACATATAGTCGGGGTTTTTTTTGTTATTCACACCAAACCACAAAGTTAAACCAAAAACACTAAGTGGGGAAGTGTTTTTTGTTTTTTGTTGACTGATTTGCCGATGATTCGGTTTTCCGGTTTGGGTTAACACCCCACACTCACTAGTCATGTTAGCAACAAGTATCAAAATGCCACAACGAGGAACTGAAATGACAGGGGGGGTTTTCTAGCTTGAATAAAACTTAATAAGCCTATTTATAAGTGAAAAAATATAGGCAATAAGCTGACACCAATGAATTAGGCCTTTCATTAGGAATTGTTGAAAGTAGATCTGATTATGTTCCACTTAAGTCGAGTCAAAAAGCTTGATAAATTAAAAGATACACATTTTAATATATAGTATATACTATATTATATATATATTAATAAATATAATAATATATATATAATAAAAGCTGCCAAGTGTGATGGTTAACTTACAAAATAAAGGGCTTTTCCCTTCACCGCCATTGCACAAATGCACAAAGCAAAAACGCTTTAGAACTTTCAGTAATTTAGATCATTTCTTCTTTTTCCCACCAATTATTTCCTAGTGATTGGGCTAATCAATTGAATACACTTTTTTTTTGACAATGGAGGGACACCACATCACAGTGGCCTTTAAGTTCTATACTACCAAAACATCGTACTCTATACTTTTGCTTCCATATATAGTTGATGAAATACGTTATGGATTAGTTTTATTTGTTATGTTACTGAAAGATCCCTTATTTAATTGTTAAAGGACATTATCATTACCCATGTACAATTAAAAAAAAAAAGGAACATAATAAATACTTTCAATCACTTTTTTCTTTCCGGGACCGTGCCAAGAATAGGCCTTGATTTTTCTTTATCATTGCTATATATATTTTTTTAAAATTACGTAAAATTATAAATCATAATAATTAATAATTTAAAATAATTAAACAGATACAAAAATTTACGGTTTGAATAAATGTTATTTGAATCTCCAACCTCTGTAACACATATGGTAAATTAAGTAAGGAGTCAAATCAAGGGGGTTACAAAAAGGCCATCACCCACACGGTCTCATTTGTTAGGGAGTCCATTTCCATCTTTATAATTTTACTCCTTACCCCCCAAGTGTGGTCTAGTGCCAACCCCCCAACAAAGGTACCTAGATCAAAAATTTCAACTGTTGAATTTTATAGACCGTGCGCCCGTCAATCGAGCAATTTAGCGAGAAAATCTTTTCGGTTACTATAAATGTTGAAAAACTTGCTAGATTAAAATTATCTAAGTGACAAATCTGAACGAACACGAGAAACTTTTTTTTAGAAATCTTGTAAAAATGAGTTCAAAATCAATTGTTGAGACGTTTCTGTTCAATGGACAAACTACCTTGTTCTTACACAATGTTTTTGTTCTAGATCTTAACTATCTTTTCAGACTGAACAATCTAGGTAAACAATAATGTTTTCCCCTAGAGTTGCCTACTAAGTAAGGTCTTTTAAGAAGAAAAAAAGGAAAAAAGACTGCACAAATAATAGGTTTCACTAGTTCCTAGGTATGTGAATTTTGATTTGAATACTCTTTATTTAACTTAACACACTCAAAGTTATATTTAGTAACAATAATCTTTTATGATAGAATCCTCTTTAATATCGCTTTTCGCCATCATTGATCGTAATGCTTATTAATTTAAACATAAATAAATTTATTTAGCCCAAGTATTCTATACAGTGAAACATAAATAGACTACCTTAATTTCTTATTCTCGAGAAATAGTTGCTGTCAAATCATTTTGTTTATAGTTGCTACAAACTTCTGCTATCATCGCCCAAGAGAATAAAGCCAACGCTTCCGTTGCCACCTCTTCACCTTAATCCATCTCAAGAAATTTCCACAACATCAAAATAAATTAAGTGACTGGAAATCTAAGATACACCTATTATTACTACGTCACCCCATGAAGCTGACATAACATTCATTTTATTGTAATAACTAAAATTCTCTTCAAAAGAAAAATCATGACCGAACAAATAAAAATAATCAAATCAAACCGAGGAATTGTTTTTTACTAATTATTAGATATTCTTTTCAATAGAGTGTGATGTTTGTAACTCCGGTACTGTCTTTCGGTACTAACGGCCCTGTATGCATCGCTACGAGTTTATTTTTTATATCTAGATTTCTGGATCTGAGTAGCCTACAAAAATAGTTTATGGAATCTCGTATGTGTAGGACAATTAAGATATAATCTATAGCTGAGTGAGTTGGGCATTATAATCAATAGTAAATGTTGCATCGACAACTGTTACTTCCTCCTTTTTCGAGTGTTTTTTATAGAGGAAATATTTTTAAATCGTTCTTGAACTAATAGAACTTGAGAAAAACAGAAGACATCTTTTTCTTTTTTTAGATTAATTAGTTTGCATTTCATTAACAATTCTCTCAAT
This sequence comes from Solanum habrochaites, assembly GCA_027704765.1. Taxonomy (NCBI): domain Eukaryota; kingdom Viridiplantae; phylum Streptophyta; class Magnoliopsida; order Solanales; family Solanaceae; genus Solanum; species Solanum habrochaites. Next base: position 4,029,210 of record JAKWJA010002496.1, read on the forward strand.
CATTTTAATTTGTAGATTTTTTTGTAAAAAAATAATAATTGATGAGGTCAAGTAGGAATTTCCATTAATTTTTTAAGAATTTTATTTATTTATTTTTGGAGAATTTAGTAAGTCATAATTAACTTGTCGTTATATACCTTGCTTTTATCATCATCTATTTGTTCTTATTAACAAGGGCAAATATCAATATATACACGCACATAGACGGTATGCAATTAATTAATAGAGATCATTTTTTTAATATATATTTTATTAATTCCTAGAAATAACAGTTTTATATTAATAAAAATAATAGTAATACTGACATAGACCCTTTAACTTTGCTTCTAAATTCTTATTTCCCTATAATGCTGACATGAACCCTTCAACCGGCTGCATCTAGAATAAATCATAGTAATGTATTTTCTACCCACTCACCCTATGTTTTTTTTTTGATTGTCAATAGGAATCAATGAATTACTGAGAGATTGATATTCATTCTCTTACAACTGTTCTTTTAGTTTTTGTTTTTTAAATAAATTTTTTCAATGTATAAGAAATGAACTAGGTATCACATACTTGGCCCTATTTGCTTATTGTTATATTACTTTTTTCGACTAAGTAAATTTGAGTAATTTTCCCCAAAGGTTAAAGTAGATTTTGATGATATTTGATTTTGAAAATAAAAAATTACATTATTCAAAAACTATTGATAAAGATATTATAAAATTGCCACTTTCTGCTATCAATCCGAGGACAATACATTCATAAAATTTTAGTCAAAATTTGTTATCGTTGGACTCTTAAAAGGAAAAACCCATGGACAAATAAAAGCACGGAGGGAATAGTGTACAAATTTTTGTTTATAATTTACTTATGCCTTTATAGGAGTATTACACCTACATTTGGCACTATGTGGATAAATCATATTTTGTAGAAAATAACTCAAGTCATGATATGTAGCGTCCATATGATTAATATCAGGAGTTTGGCGAATATGATCCACATTCTGAGATGAAATAATGAGATGGAATCAGCGGATAAAATCATATGTCCAAACTGATTCATTCTACGATACCATATCGTGATATATATGGTATCCCGTGGCAAACGCTACTGCACGTAGTAGTATTACATATAAGGATAATCGTGATTTTGAGTGTAAGAAAATCAAACAATAATTAAGGCCATCACTATATATATTATATATATATATATATTATTATATATATATACTATATCCTGGACTTGTGAGGCTATTATATTTATAACAATATAGATCAATATGTTCTAGATAGCTAGTTGAGTTATGGTACTTTGTAAATAAAAGGCTCTTTTGATGTTGATTTACTCTGTCTATGCTTTAGCTTTAAACCTGCAAAAGTGCTCTGTTAGAGCCTCTACCAAGAGGGCTCCATAACACATGGAGAAAAGTCTTTTGTTTACCAAACCTACAAATTATAAAAATTATTTGATAGCAAACAAGTATGTTCATCAACATCATCATATTCATTTGATAAACATGCAAAACCCTAATTATCATGAGAATTCATCATCATCAAGAAGTGAATCACCGGAAGGCGTTGAGCCTGTTTCCGATGCCAAGTGGGCTCCTAAGCTTCTCCATGAGTGTGCTACCGCGATTTCTAATAAGGATTCAACAAAGATCCATCACTTGTTATGGATGTTGAATGAACTTGCTTCTCCCTATGGTGATTGCAATCAAAAATTGGCATTTTATTTCTTACAAGCCCTTTTTTGTAAGGCTACGGATACTGGCTTAAGGTGTTACAAAACCCTAAATTCAGCAGCTGAAAAAAGCAAATCATTTGATTCATCTAGGAAATTGATCTTAAAGTTCAGAGGTAAAGTCATTGGACAACTTTTGCATGTTGATCCAAATGGTGTTGCAATATTAGAAGCCTTAGCGGAGAGAATAAGTTCATATCTTGACCCCACTCAATTAACACTTTTTGAGTACACAATGGGCCCTCTTATGCTTGAAGCCTTAGCTACACGAAACGATGAAACGCCACATCTTAAGCTCACGGTTGTGGTCATGGAGAGCACCCTAGTGAAGTCTCATGTTATGAAAGAAGTAGCACAAAGGATGGAGAAGTTTGCTAGATTAATGGGAGTGCCTTTTGAGTTTAATGTTATAAGTGGATTGAACCATTTGAAAGAACTCTCAAAAGAGAGTTTGAATATAAAAGAAGAGGAAGCATTGGCTGTGAATTGCATTGGAGCATTGAGAAGAGTTGAAGTAGATGAAAGGGGAGCTTTTATAAGAATGATTCAATACCTTAACACTACAACTGTGGTTTTGTGACATAGTAGAAATGAGGTGATTGTTCTAGCACACGGGACATGGCTTCGAAGTGCTTGCAGAATGTCTTAGGTCTACAATGTATTTTGAGATGCTTGATGAAAGCTTTCCAACAACAAGCAACGAAAGGCTAGTGATCGAAAGGGAATGTTCTAAATGCATAGTTAAAGTTTTGGCTTGTGATAATGAGATTGGTGATGATCAAGGATATAGTGAAAGAAGAGAAAGAGGAAATCAATGGTGTGAAAGACTTAAGGAGTGTTTTACCCCATTTACACTAAATGATGATGTGTTGAGATTATGCTTTTCTCACGCTTCGAAGAGGTTGCTATAAGCTGGTTTTGCGTTCAAGTCTTGTGTCTACAAGCTAAAACGAGTCCTGGAATTTTTTAATGACATGGTATAATGGAGAACAAAAAGTGGTATGGGCTTCCTCATGGAAACCCCAGGAAAAATCAATGGCCGGTAGAGACAGATCACGCGATCTACAGCTGAACAACGACGTGGGTGTGGTGATTATATTACTGAAGAGTGTCATTTTATTATGTTATGAATGGGCATTGCGTTGCTAGGGGATTGTAAAGCATAAGTAATATGAATAGTGTCATATGCTATTAGCTACAAACAAGCTTAAAGCTGATAGCATTTAGTTTTTTTTTCTCTCTATATTTTGGGAGCCAACAACATAGATAAGCAAGAGGTTGATCTTTTTTTTTTGTTGAAGTTGTTCTTTCCGTTTTAAGTCGTCTCTCTTCTGGATCTGCCAACATATAGATAGTTGATACTAGATAATTGTTACTTTTCCTTGCTTATAATGCTGTGTTGGGAGTGTTCTATGCTTTATTCGTTGCTAGTTATTTGTTTATCAGTGTCTTCCTATGTTTGAAGGTTGCGCATGAGTGACACTTTTTCAACTTATGAGTTTCTTTTTTCATTGGTTCTTTGTTTGCTACCATTGAGCCAAACATTTTATTCGTGATTGCCACTTCGTGCATTACCATCATTTCTCGGTTACAATCTAGCCGTGGTTGTCCTGCGTGACCCGGTCTCACACTACTTAATTTACGTAACCTGCGCTCGAATTCAGACTACTTGGATCTTCTCTGTGTGTTGTTTTTCCCCTTTTCTATGGCCCTATTGCATATACCCCTAGACTGAGTTAGAGCTTCTTTCCCCCTTTTTAGGACTAGAAAATTTAAGAGATGGATAACAAGAGGAAAAAAAAATCTAAACGTATCTCCTTTTTCTATTAGAGTCCGTTTAGATTGACTGATTTTATGCCTACGTTCTCAAGTTAAAATAATTTTAAAATATCTTGTATTATTTGGATAAATTAAAAATAAAAACTGTTTATACGTACTTAATTTTGATCTAAATTTCAAAAATATATCAAAATTCATTAATTAAATTTCTAACTTATGATTGATAAGCCAAAAATCATACGCTTGAACTTCTTATAAATTCTAATGCATTGGAAAAATAAATATGTTTTTCTTTTTTTAAAAAAATATTAGGGGTAGAGGATCGAAAACTAAGGGCATGATAGATATTACAAGATGGAGAAAAAAAAATCCTTACCAACAATATGAAAATTTAGATAATCAATCAACTAATCTAGCTCGTAAGGAAAAAGGAAAAATGTATGCTAACCTCAATGAATGATTTTTCTAGGAAGATCTATCTTTTTATTATTTCTTTTTCATTTTTAATTAAAGGAAAATAAATATAATATAAGATAAAGATAAAGAAGAAGATAGTGAATAAAGGAGGACATAAAAAGAGGAAAATAGAAAAGGACCCATGAGGCATGAGGTGAAATTGGTGGCAAGCATAAACATACCAACTTGATCCCATAATTGCCTTTATGTCTAGTGATATGAATTAGCATAGCCGTTTATTGGTTTTCTATGACTTACAATCGCTCATTGCCAACATCCAGTAGTGGCAAACCACTTTTATGATTTAGATTAAAGACTGTCTACTTAATACTTTGCTCAGGTTATTTCTTTTTACTCTTTCGTACATCTCTCCCGTATGCCTCGGTTTCAAACCGAAGCAACTTAATTAAAAATAAACCTCGGCATATCGATAGAGCCCAAAAAAGTCTTAAATAATGAATTATTTATGAAGGAATAATAAATTGAAATAAACCCGACTGTAAAATATAAACCCATAGGGAACTTGAAAGTCATGTATCAATCACTCTAACCAAGATTCACACGTCTACAGAAATCATCTAAATAAAATAGGCTAAGTCCGAAAACAAAGTGACTTGCGAACCTACAGATATCTCAAAGCAGCTTAGAAGAACTAGCTCACTCTTGAATTTGAAATAGTCACTGATCTTCTAAAAGATGTTTGTCAATAGCCGTCGGAAGATGCCCTGTACACAAGAAAAATAAGAGGAAGTGCAGTATCAGTACACAACCACTGTGTAGTTGTAGGATCACACAGCTATCCCACTAAGTGAAACATATATAAATCAAACCAACAATATAACCAAGTAACATATATACCGAATGGCAAACAACACGATTAAACACCATTATAGCATAAGAGCACCACAAACAACCACTCTTAAAGTCATTGGAATGCAGAATGACGTCTCACTCCCCATACACTAAGTAGAACTTCTTGAGAAGTTCAGTAAGTCATAGTTCATAAAATATTAAAGACAATTATACATAGTAGTTGTTCTATCATGGAACTCAAGCAATGGGCCCTAGGGACCCCAACTCCAACTGTTAGTGCACGGGCCTGTTACCCGTCCACTATGCTTGCTGATCCAGCGTTGAATCTCTAAGACTCTTGAATGTCCTTTCGGATTTCTTTCTGTTTATTTGGGGTCATAACAAGTAATTACACAAGAATCACCAATCACAAGTCTAATTATTTGGATTATAAACAAAACCGAAATCAGGACCAAACCAATCATACCACATTACCAAATTATGAATTTTTCACTATAAGTTTATAGTCAAAGGAACATATTCCCCATCGATATACCTAAGGAAGAATGGTTTTCACGGATTCGAAAATAAATTGGAGATGTTAAAACCTTACATTTAGCCTTAAGAATGGGGGAAAATGTCAAGAACTCGTCTAGGGTTGCCTCCTTAGCTCTAAAAGTAAAAACAAAAATCAAATATGATCGTTTAGGGGTTTATTAGTGATTTTAAGTCGCGTCTGGACCTCTACAGCGGACCCATCCCGCTCCAGCGGTGCCACTCCGGCACCGATAATCCCGCTCCAGCAGTCTCAATGGAGACATAATGTAATCATTCACAAAAAGATCATTTTCGGGACTTCTACTCACCGAACTCGATTTCGTAAAGTGGTACGAGTTCCTTATTGTCTTAGCTATCCACTCATATAATAAAATTCACAATTAGATCTCTCATTCATTACTAGATTTTCTACACCTTAATGCCTCCAATTTCATTCAAATCTGGACTAGATTGGGAAATTCTAAGTTACTACCTAAAAGTTTTCTGCTTTTTCATATCGACGGAATGAGGTTGTTACAATAGATGTGACCTTTCTGAAAGATTGTAACTTTTCCAAAGGGTTGTGTCCTTTTTGATAAGGCACAATAAAGCACTATTATACACTACTATTTGTTGTCTATAAATAGAAAGCTTCCTCTTATTTTTCAACATGGAAAAAATCAATTTTCGAGACTTCTTGTTCTACTATTAAATCTAGTATTCTAAGTGTACTTTAGTGCCATTGAGTAGTTCACGGACACCGTGATTTTAGGTAACGATATCCCGGTGATTAAGTTCGTTCTATCTTGGGAGGATATATTTCATTAACCACGGTACTTGAGGGAATAATTTTTTCTTAATAGGACATTGTGCATTCAGTGGGCTTGATTTTCTTCTTTAAGAAAAATATTTTATATATAGTTTCTAATCTGTTTTTTATTCTATTTTCTCTACTAGTTTTAATTTTCTAGTTGTAATTACCAAGTTCTTCAAAGTTTTGTTATAAGTATCTTAAGTATGCATGATGAACGACAATCTTAAGAAAATTACTATACCATTGGTATTTCTTGCATTATAGTGATTGAAGGAAACAAATCACGAAAGTAGTAGATTAATGCACTACCTCTTCAGAATATGGTGCCTTGTTTAGCAAGGTCAAAGTGGGAACGTACTAGAAGAAGTGATGGTATTTGGGTTAAATATTACATCAGGTAACCTTTTTATTATTTATTTAAGGAGGAAAATAATTTCTAGAAGTCAACAGTGTTGATATTTATATATCATGTATGTTTGGAAAAAAGATCTGCAAATCATATGTTTTTGAATGAATTTTTCTTGGCGAATAAGGTTGCCTTTAAAATACTTTAGTTTGCAGAATGAGAGATGCACATTTTTGTTTGATAAAATAGTATGTCAAAATGTAATAGTTGGAAGACTATTTGAAAAAGAAAATTATTTCTATGTGATAATCTAAGAATATGTTTTATTATGTATGGAGGGATTTTTTTTTTGTAGTTTTATACTCCGAGTGAAATTTGATTGTGTCTGATTTTCGTAGACTAAAAACTTTTATAGTTTTCTACTCTAGATAAGTTACAATACGCAATTGGTTTGAAGAATTTGAAAACTTCACCTAATAAGTCAGTGTTATAATTTTGATTTTCTACAAATTTCATTGTTAAATAGAAACAAATTGTACAAAAAGTACTTTCGTCTTTATTGTTAGTATTCTAAATACTAAGTGGTATGTCTAACTGTGATAGAAAAGAATCAGTGACTTAAAGTGTGTGATTTTGTGCCTACAACAAGTGTCTCTGTGGAATGAATTTTGACACTATGTAAAGATTTTCAAAGAGAATTAAAACACTATAATTCTTTTGTAGAATAATATTTTCAAAAGATGTTTCATGCCGCTAATGACATTTTGATAGTCTGGGAAAATATGTGAAAACATTATTTTCAACTATTTGCAAAATATTTTTGAGATAATATTTAGAATGTGAGATTTCTTTTCTTACGACAAAGATAAAATTAGACTTAGTGCCTAATTTAAATTTGGAGCTCAAGATATGATATTCGATGATACTTTTATAGTATGTTAGACCCTCAAAAATTTTGGAGTATATTTGAGTTTGTGGTCGTTGAGTTTCTCTTTTACTAGTATATGATATGACTATTATGAAACTACCAAATTATATGTATACTTGTTCAAAATGATTATGTTCTTTTATAAAAAAAGTGTCACTTAAAATGTTGTGTTTTTTCATGAAAAGATATGTCTATTAAATATAACTATATGTATAGACATGAATATTGGTGAATAGTCATTTGTCAGGTTTTGTAAGAAAAACATTTGAATTATATTTTCTTTACTGGACCTGATGAAACTTTGTTCATGGGGTTCTATAACAATTAAATTGAAAATTACGGAAAGTTTCTCCCAAAAAGCTTATTTGACAAGGTGTTGACTCTAAATAATGTTTCTATCATACAAAATTGTAAAAAATTGGAACAAAATATTTGTGAGGAAAAACTACCTCACATAGAGTTTTTCAAACTTAATAATTTTGTATTTTGTTCTTACTTGGTTGAATCAATCTGTTTGTGACATAAACACTTAGGACATGTCAATTACAAAATTTTGTAAGCAAAATTGATCAATTTAAAAGTTTTGTTTAACTTTGAGTGCAATAATAAAAATGTCAAGTTTGTGTGGAATCTAAGTATGCTGAGAATTCTTATAAATCTGTTGAAAGAAATTCTAATACCTTATAGTTGATTTACACTGACATTTGCGATATGAAGCCAATACCATCTCATATATCTCATAACTTTTATTGACAATTGCATTCAATACATTTATATCTATTAGTTAAATGGTAAGGATGAAACAATAGAAACGTCTAGGCAATATAATATTGAAAATGAAAATCAGTTGGGAAAAAGATAAGAAGAGATAGGGATGGAGAGTATAAATCTCATTTACAGAAATATGCTTGGAAAATGGATTATCCATCAAAATATTGTCCTATTCACCTCCATCTAATGAAATTACAGAATGAGAAAAAACTGAACTTTAAAGGAAACGATGACAACATTACTTATAAGTTTAGCTTTACCACAAATTTTTGTGGAAAAACTATCCTTACATCAAAAGAGAACAACAAAAAAATTTGTTCATTCAGGATACAATCTATGCATATGAGAAATAGAAAGGAAGGAAATCCAACTTGAAATATTTTAAAGTGTGGGGTTTCTAGACAAAGTCCAAGTTCCTTTCATAAAAAGATTAAAATAGGACCTTAAAACTGTGGACTGTAAAAATTAAACTTGAATAGTCTAGTGAAAGGTCTAAAAGACCTTGAGAAGAACAAAAGGAGAATGTACTTAATAAAGAGATTCAAACGTGTTGTAAATATCAAAGCACATCTACTACATTTGAATTTAATTTTGTAACATTTCCTATGTCTTATATAGACTCATTCTTTTGGAAAGATGGTGGCAATAGTGAGATTGGTTCAATCTTGAAAAATTTTATTGAAAGTTGATTGATCTTCCTCCGAAAAATAAACGTTTAGGTTAAAGTGAATCTTCAGAAGGAAAATAAAAGTTGATGAAACTGTTGACAAATATAAATCAAGACTTTTTGTCAAAAGTTCTGGACAAAAACAAGGTCTTGATTTTCTCAACACATACTCGTCAGTAACTAGAATTACATTCATTCGGATGTTAATATTATTAGTCTTGGGAGTCTGAGAATCTGGATTCCGACCTTCAACACGAGTTTGTGAGGCATCAGAGGTGACAAGCAAAGTTCTCGCTTGAGTCATCCCCTGTCGAAGTCCGAGCCAAGGTATCTTGAAGCACTGGGGCAAAATAATAGTGGTTGGAGCCTTAGCTGGTCCATTCCCTAAATAACATCTAAATCATGAGGTATTGTCCTATTATGGCCATTGGTAGCTATTGGTACTTTGCCTTCCACATGTCTTGCAATGCGAACCCTACCCCGACCTCGCCCTCGCCCTCTACCTTTACCTCGGGCAGTGCTTCCAGAAGCAGGCATAGAAATAATATCCTGATCACCACTTGCAGATGTACGTGTCCTCACCATCTGAGAGGATAAAATATCAAATTAGAATTCCAACAAGGTCAAGTGTACACTATAGGGAATGAAAGAATAAAATTTTCCTAAATGTCCGATAGCCTCTCGAAGATAAGTATGGACATTATCATACTGATCCTCAAGGCTCTACTAGACATTTCTCTTGTACCCGTGAGACCGATGAACTTAAGGCTCTTATATCAAATTGTCACAATCCAAATTTACAAGTTGTGCTGACACATATCTTCCCAATCGATAGGTAAGGCAACCCAATAATTTTACCAATTTAATTTTAAAATGAGATAAAAAGGTAAACAAGAGTAAAATATATCTAACACTAAGTCCTTCATAAATATGAAATGCAGAAAACTAGAATACCACCCAATAATCGGTGTCATAAGTACAAGAGCTTTCAAAATAAGTGCAACTTTGAAACTAAACATAAGATATATGTTGTTGAATACAAAAGCAACCTAATAAACCATAAAATATAGGGAGGTGCGGGTGGAACAACCAAGTCATTCACCAGAACTCCAAGATGCTCCAAGCTCGGACTCAAAAAGCTCCATGAGAGGTGCTCGTATTAGGAATAAAATATGCACCACAAAAAAAGTGGAACAAATGTAGTATGAGTACGAAACCATGTATATCCAGTATATCTCATAGACCGACAAAGAAGAAGTAGCGAGAGGAGTTCATATAAGAAAAAAATTGTTCTTTACTTATACAAATTTATATTATACTTACCAGTCAAGTTTCATCAAATAGAGGTAATCAAATATCTAGTAATATTGAACCACCAATATAACACATAATCATCAAGAATGAAGGATGTCATGAGATGCAATATAATATGACATCATGAAATGATATGTCTCAAATGTAAAGTACTCTCTCAACCGTATATACATAATATTCCTTGGAAATACATCGAGAGTTAATAACGCATAAGGGACTCGCGAGGTCCATATACTGACACGAACGATCTTCACGTGTCTGTGCGGACGATCTCAACGCACTATCATAAAATCAAACAATTTTCGCATAGACGATCTCAACGCACTATCACAAATCAAATAATTTCTGCACGGACGATCTCCACGTGCCCAAATTACAATGTTAACATCTCACCATCCCAGCACGAACGATCTCCACATGCCCAACTTATACAGAATCTCATGTCAATGCATGTGTAAAATATGATATCAATAAAAGGGGATGATGATACATCTCAATCAATCAAATATCAGCATAATATATAACCACCTCAACTATCACAAATATACAAGTTCAACAAAGAAACACAATCACGTAAAAGAATTCAAGTCCGTTATTCATCATCCAATGTCCATATGTTTTGGCATTCTCATATTACAATCCGTATTCTATAGTGATAAACTTTCCTTTATCACACCGATACTCATACCGATGCCCGTCACACCATTGGTACGAGACCCTATCTTTCGCCCTTACCCATTGCCTATTCCATTTTCAATCTTTAATTAAAAAACGCCCTCAACGATGTCTAAAACTTTTATCATACCTTGAATGCCGAACACATGCTACGAATCCTCAAGATTTTCCTTCCCTTTTCGATAAGCTTCAAAACCTTTCCAATCTATCAATTATGCAATATTCGTAAGTAAGTGAGTTCATAGACACTAATATTACTACACGTCTAACCTAGATTAAAAACTCATCAAAATGCTATAATCAAATACTAATTTGGTGCCAACTAATATGTCAAGTTTTATATTTCCTAAAAGTCAAGTCTAAGATTAAGTTTTTATTCCACCAATCAATATATTCTAATGATATTCATGTAATACAATACACCTAATATTTAATTACATATATCACATATATCAAAACTATTATCTTAATTTTATAATAAATAAATAAATTAAGAACCAATTCTACCAGTTAACGGAACTAGGGTATGCATTGCTGATATACCGTGGTTTCACGATATAATTATCTTTTTCCTTAAGTTTAGTGCGTCCAAAAGCCCTTTTTGTGCGAATTTTTCACAAGTTTCTCTTTTTTTGCAGAAATCTGTCCAAGCCAGATGCGAGATTTTTGAGAGAAAAATGCATAAGAGACACCTACTGACTATACGTCCTCATGCCTGGACGGTCCCCCGTAGGTGGCACGAGAGAGTCTCTGAGGAGATGGTGTAAGTCTGACCAGTGGGGAATTACGAAGGCTTGTGACGTCCGTCATGTAAGCTATTACGTCCCTCCTGCAGGTTTCGTCGGGAGATCAGAGAAGTGATCCCAGTACCCCAGATTCCAAGAGTTGAAGTCTTTTGAAACGAGACTCCCCTCGACTACCGTTGTGCCTATGACGGTCCGTCACACTTGCCTTTGAGGGGAAATGAAGAAAGCACGCAGAAGAAATTGCCACCAGTGTGGGACGACGAGTCCACGAACGGTCCGTCATGACCACGACGTATCCCGTCGCGTGTCCGTCGACCCAGGCCGCTTTTTGGCAGATTTCCCAGAATTAGAACCCTTGTTTAATTAGTTTTTATTTTTAATATAAATAGTTCGAAAACCTCTCGTGTTTTGTGAATGTTAGACGTCGCAGTTTAGAAATCATATTATTAGACTCGTTTATTAGGGGGGGGGGGGGTGTTTGATTCTTTTGGAGATTCCTACAATTAAGTTTTGGTGATTAAATCAATAATTTTTTCGGGACTTATTCTTTCTCATGAATTAAGTACAGAATTCTTATTTGATATTTTTTGAATATTGTTTATGGCTATGAAGTTAACTAACTCCATAACTTAGGGTTGTGGAACTATAGGCAAATAATGAATAAACCCAGCTAAAAAGAACAATTCTAGAAATGTCCTTGCATGTTTACTAATTCTTTCGCTTAGAAGTCCTTTTAACGAATGATCACGTTAGACTCACCTTAATGCTACTTGCCGTACCAAGAGGTAGAATAATAGGAAAAGATTATTAACATAGATTTAGAGTGTATACTAATCTAATAGGCTAGTATTGATTGGTAAAGTAATAACTTAGTCAAGATACAATAAGATGCTTAATATGGAGGGAACGATAAGGTTAGGAAAGCAACACACGTAGCCGGAACCAAGGATTTAGAAATACAAAACTTATCACTTGCCTGAAAGATACTAGGAAAGAATTGTTATGTTAACATTATCAAGTTATGACCTGGGGGGAACCGTAAACCCTAGTACTCTACTTTGATGATTGATTAACCCCACTTTTTAAAACTGTTAAGTGTCTCTTCATTTCGTTAGTTAATTTTTACTTCATTAGGGAAAACAACCCCCCGCATTTTATTTTGACTTTCTAAGGAAGTTATCACCGAATAATAGTAATAACAAGTTAAAGTTAGTCTAGACATTTTCCTCGTGGACGATCCAACCTGCATCCAGTGGGTTATTTACTTGACGCGACCGCTTTACTTCTTATTTAAAGTAAGTTTGAGCGTATCAAAATTTGGCGCCGTCTGCGGGGATCGAACCCGGGCACCCGCTTGAGAAGGCGGTAAACAGACTTACCACTATTACTATAGTTTAGTTTGAATTTTCTGATTTACTTTGTTGAAATTGTTTTTTGATTTTCTTTTCAAATAAATCCTCCTTGTATGCCCAATAACCGGAGAGGAGATACCGTGTTCCCTACTATCCACGAGTTATTGCGTACCCTGCCGAACATGAAATCGTAATTGGGAATCAATGAGAGACCAAAACAGAACATCCCAGCTCCGTTGATGTTCTGTCCGATGTTACCCGATGCTCCGGGTGAACATCAACATAGGGGCAGGAATCCCGCTCCACGGCCCCAATCATACTACAGAGTCTATGATAATCATACAGATTCATGGGCCACTTGTTTTTGCCTCCTCTAACGCCACAGGCCACACTTTTGTGGTAACTAGTAGTCTGATGCAAATGCTCACTGCCAGAGGTTTGTTTTCAGGCTTCTTCTGAGGTCCCATGCCCTAGAGCTAAGGGTACGGCAGTGTGTAAAATTTGTGTGGGGAGGCCTGATTTGGAGTCTAGAATGTAATGGGGCTCAGAGTGTTTCCTCTCTCCTGACTGGGAGATGCTGCTATTTTGGGTTCACTGAGCTCCCATACACTCCACGTTACTTGGAATCAACTGAGGATTCTTCTTAGCACGCTACTTTCCGGTCTCCAGAAACCTAAACCACAAAGACAGAGTGGAATACTTTGTGAACTACCATGAGAGTTCGTAGTAAGTTCTTGGGATAGATTCACCTCATTCTTGAATGGTTCCAAATCCACCATACATGATGATCACTGAAAGACATACCTTCTATGGGGACAGATGATAACACACAAATCGGTATTGGACACTATAGCAGGGTGGATCGTATGTAACTGTCCCTTAATGCGGAATCGCTGAAAATTAGAAAAAAATCTCCCGAATTACAAAGCTTTGAGTACTAGGAAATCTGATACAAAGGATAAACACCTTTGTGCAGTGCAGTCCACTCCAACCCAGCCACAGATGATATTCGTGAAGAAATGGCTTCCATGAGAACCGAGCTTGGTTGGTACTAAACATGTCACTGGGTGCAGAAAAGATTAATGCAGTCAACTAACTTGCTAAACCCACCACTCCAAACGCTAGTGTTCTTATGAGAGGATTCCTATGCAGTAAATACAGATTGGTTTCCCTGACAAGCCGCCCAAGGCTCAAATCAGGATAATTGCGCAGGGGTCGAACTATGGTACTACAATCGTGAGGGTCATTATGCAGAGATGGAAACTACAAATCCCAAAACTTCACCAGGGGTACTGATGGTAATAGAAACGACAGGAATGACCCTATGTTTCCTCCCTCAATCGGGAATTTACTCTAGGATGGTGGAGGTAGTATGCGCGGGTTAGGATATGTTGCATAAAAATGCTGCTGTAGGTTCGATGCTATTGATGAGCAAAATACGGATTTGAGAATGATTAGCGGGTATTGGGCAAAAGTTGATACCCATGCAATATCAATTAAGCACTGATTACACCTTGCCCAATTTCTGCCACTGTAAACACACGGCAACCGGGCACTCTTCCTAGCAACCACTTGTCCAAAATCTAAAAAATGATTGACATTGATGGCAATTACTACTCGCGTGGTAAGCAAACCATTGACCCACCTAATGCCATCTGATGAGAATTAGGTGACAACAGATCTGATAAAGGTTGGTATGAATGTTGTGCTGAATTAGATGATAACACTGCAAAAGATGCTGAAGTGGCCTAAAAAAAGGTAACTCCTAGTGCCTAGGCACATCCCCCTTTCCTCAATCTTATTGAACCACATCCATAAAAAAAAAACAAA
>JAKWJA010002496.1:4644044-4831074 GCA_027704765.1 Solanum habrochaites
ATATGTATCATATTTATTGATTTCACATGAAAAAAAAGATATGCATATACTACTACGAATATATCAAAATCATTATCTTACTAATTTATGCATCATATTTTATTAAATTGTCACTATCGTGCAAACAAAAGAGCATTGATGATAACTGTGTTTTTTTATGAATATATTTGTTGGCTGGTTTGGCCACAAAATGCATGGTAGATGAGTTTTTCTTATGGCAGATAATTGTCCAGTCCATAATAGAAATATTGAAGGACTACAAAATGTTGAATTGTTTTTCAAACCAGCCGTGATTTGATTACATTAAAAATTCAACCTTGTGATGTTGGGATAATAAGAGCTTTCAAGGTGTATTATTGTATGTAACAGATGTTATCGTAGGATAATAGAAGGCTATGAAGTGGGACAAACTGATCCAGCAAAGATTAATGTTTTGGATGTTATCGATTTTGCAATCCCTACTTGGACAACAAATGTTGAGCAAGAGATAATAACAAATTATTTTCGACATAGTAAAATTCGTTCGAGGGATGCAATTTCGGAGAATTTGAATGAATCCACTTGTGAAAACGTCATTCATGAACTAGAGGTCGTGATTAATGATCTCGGTTACCACAATAAATGGATGTTAATAACCTGTTGGATTATTCTGGCGAAAGTAATACATGTTCAGAGGTCCAAAGCTTAGAAGAAATTGTAGATATCATCGGGTAAAACAATGTTGATGATGAAGTCGAAGATGATCCTATACCTTTGGAAACAATTACGCGTAAGGAAACACTTATCGCATCTAAAACTCTTATTTTACAGTGTAGTTTGAAAAGACAACACCAGAGGAGCTCTTGAATGTAATAAGAAAAGTTAGAGATGAGCTTCAACTAGATTTATATTTTAAGAAAAAATAAAACACAATAAAACCATATTTTCACTAATTTGTCTTATAAGATATATTTGTACTTTTAAAGAATAATTAATTTATGATATTAATGAAAGTATATATTTATATAGGAGTCTTCTAAAAATATATTATTTTATTATCTTATTGAAATTGATGATTTTTTTACTGATCTAAGTCGAGATTGATTAAGAATATTATTTTAGAGAAATTATTAATTTACTGATTATTATTTTATAGAGATTTTAGTGTACTTGATTTCCTAAATACTTTGTAAATTTGAAATGAATGTTTTTTTTTTGTGGCAAATTTGTATACCACAAATAAGACGTACGGAAGTATTTAATGACAAACTAAAAATGCAAAATGATTTACTTGTGTCTTTATCAAATGAATGTCTTTACTTTTTGCAACAAATGAATGTCTTTGGTTCATAAAAGAAATTAATGCTAGTCTACAAACAGTTTTTATTTCCTAAAAGAAGAAACTGTAGTTATTATCCCATGTGTGGTTTCATTATTCTGAACAAAGAAATTAATGTTAGTCTAGAAACAGTCTAAAAGAAGAAATTGTATTTATAATCCATGTGTTTTCATTATTATGAGCCATAGTTTCCCTTGAGAGAACAATATATTACTCCCATTCGTTTAATAATTTTCTCTATTCGACTTTTCTTTGTCATATTATATTTTTTAAAAGTTAATTTGATTAATTTTAAAAGTTAAATCAGATTTACATTAAATTAATTTTTTAAATAAAATATTTAAAAACTATATGAAAAATACTATAAATTGCAAATTTTTGCATATCAATTTGATAAAAAAAATACATCACAAAATATTTGTCAAAGTTTTATAATGTGACTCTAAAAAAAGGAACTACGACAATTGAAAGTATGCGGGGGTAGTTGTTTATTTACTTATTCTATCCAAATTTAATTGTTATAGTTTCTTTTTTTGAATCAAACGATAAGAACTTTCACTAACATTTTGCAATATATTTTTTCATCATATTGATATGTAAAAATTACAAATTATAGAATTTTTCATATAGTTTTTTAATATCTAAATTTTTTATTTAAAATATTGAATTAATGTAATCCGATTTCATTTTAAAAATTAGTCAAACTGACAATTGAAAGCGCAATATAACAATTAAAAGTAGACGCGGGGAAGTACTACTTTGGGATGACCAACAACACTTGTCCAGCTTAATTAAATCAACAGATAATTTTACACTTAGTTTCTAATTTACCTTTTACTTAATTATAGGCATTTCTCTATTACATTTTTTTAAGACATTGTATTTATTATATTCAAATGATAATACCACCTAGGTGTAGTTGAAAGACTTCATTGTGCTCTCATATCATAACACTTCCAAACATACCCAAACTTGATTAATTCATTTATAATCGTAGTTTGATTGTTTCCAAGAAGTGGCACACATAGGAACATCAAATAGTTCTACTTGTAATTTTCATTTTTTTAATTGTTCAAAGCTAACAAATTAGTCTTGAATCTAAGTTTAGCATCTTCAATTCTATACTTCCGATATTTTATATTAAACTCATAATCTTTCTCTTGCAATTGTCTAATGCTAAGCAAATTAGTCCTCCATTGTTATATATGAGAGTTATATATGATATGAAAGCCTCTAGTATTATTGATATAATATGTGGTATTTATACATAAATAAGTATATAAGATAAAGGAGTTTTTGGAACGTAAGAGACCTAAGAAAGAATTATATATATGGCAAAACATACTAATATACTAGGACTCTATATCCTTATCTTTATCATACCCCCTCAACATCAGCTCAATTTTCTCGAGACCGATGTTGCTAACCAGGTGGACAAAGGACCTTCTAGGAAGTGCTTTAGTTAAGACATCTGCTAGTTGAGCTCCTGTTGGGATGTGATTAACTGAAAATTCTCCACTTTCCACTTGGTCACGGAGAAAATAAAAGTAAATTGTGACATGTTTCAGTCGACTGTGAAAGACTGGATTATGGCACAGGTAAATGACACCAATGTTATCACCAAAGACCTTAGGGGGACAAGACAACTTGATCTGAAGTTCTTGCAACAGGTTGATTAGCCAATTTAGCTCAGCTACACTTACTACAGCCCTGTATTCCGCTTTTGTTGAAGATCTGGCAATAGTGTGTTGATTGTTGGAGCACCATCTAATTGGCTTATTTTCAAGAAAAATAACGTAGGTTGAAGTGGAGTGTCTAGTATCGAAAATACGATCTCAATCTGCATCTGAGTATGCAATTAACTGAGAAGAGTTACCACGTTTAAAGTGAAGTTCATAGGTTATGGTTTCTTTTAGATAACAAAGGAGCCTCTTGTTGCTTGTCAATGCTTAGTTGATGGGGAGTGTTGGAATCGAGAGAGCTTTTTTACTGCATAGCATATATCAGGCCGTATAAAATGCGATATTGCAATGAGCCAATGACCTGCCTATAAAGTGTAGCATCTGTCAAAGGGAAACCGTCATCCAAAGATAAAATTTCACTTGTGGATAGAAGAGTGCTCACATTGTTTGCATCCAACATATTGAACTTGCTAATATGTCTGCAATGAAGCTTCTTTGTGTGAGAGTCAATCCATGATCATACTAGATAACTTCAACACCTAGAAAAGAATGTATTGGACAAAGATCCTTAATGGAAAACCTATCACCTAACAACTTAATGGTTGCATAAACTTGCAAGTTGTTAGAGCCTGTAACAACAATATCATCAACATAGATCATAACAATAATGAGAGAATTATGAGACCATTTGATGAATAAAAAATCATCAGATTTGGAATGAGCAAAGCCATATGATAAGAGGAACTTCTTTCTTTTAGTATAATATATGTGTGGTGCCTGGCAAAGTCCATAGATAGATTTTTGTAGCTTACACACGTGATTAGGGAATGGGGGATCTACAAATACAGGTGGTTGTTGCATGAAAACACCTTGTAAAAAGACATTGTTTACATCAAGTTGATGCAACGGCCATTTAAGAGACATAACTAGGAACAAGATGAGGCGAATAGTTATGGTTTTAATAACTGGACTGAAGGTGGAATAGAAGTCAATTCCAGGACGCTAATGAAATCCTTTTGCCACTAATATGGCTTTATAACGCTCTATGGATCCATCAGGCTTGTGTTTGACACGAAACACCCATTTGCACCTAACTATATTTTGAGAGGGAGTAGATGGAATCAATGACCAAGTTTCATTTTTAAGTAAAGTGATATATTGTTCTTTCATAGCAGCCTGTCATTCACGATATTTGGTTTATTGACTAAAGGTATTTGGGGTACGCGGAAGGTGCTTTACGGCGGAGGTTGCAATGTATCAAAAATCACTTTGGGTTCGAAAATATTATTTTGACACCTAGTGACTATTCGATTTGATGGAGTTTTAGGAGTTGTTTGTGGAGATGCATATGGATCGTTCTTTTCAGAAGAAGAAAAAAATAATGAATATGTAAGAGGACTTACGGTGGATCCGATTGGCACGTCATCCTGATAACCCTGAGTGTGAGATCCACAAGTAGACATGGAGTTGACCAAATCAGTACTAGCAGGAATTGGAATTGGGTCTGCAAAAATAGGAAGTGAAAGAGATTGTGAGGAAGAGGAAGAGTTGGAGGGGTTACCATAACACAACCATTTTTCCATATGCGAGACTTATAGACGAGAGAAATGAGGATAGTTGGTTGTGAGGAAAAATATGTTCAATTAATATAGTATGCCTAGAGAATAGATTTTCAAAGTGGAAAAGTCTAGGCAAGTATAGTTATTGGTGGCAGCGGAATATCTCATAAACACACAAGGATTGGACTTGGGATCAATTTTGGTTGACATGTAGGGAAATTACCATGGATAACAAAGACAACCAAAAACCCTTATTTTAAGAGGGTTTCGGGTAGTGTTAAACAGACACTAAAATGGAGATTTAAGATCAAGATGTGGTGTTGGCAGCCTGTTAATGAGGTGGACTGCAGATTAGAATGCAAGTGATAAAAATTTGAGAGGGACATAAGCATAATTAAGAAGAGTTAAAGAGGTGTCCACAACATGGCGATGTATTATTTCGACAATGCCAACTAGTTGGGGAGTGTATGGACTAATAAGATGATGGATTCCAAAATTCAATAGAGTGGATTTAAGGCCAATGTATTCACCTCCCTCATCAGTGTAACAATTTAATTCACAATTGAAATCGGTTTTGAACCATTTGAACATAATTAATTAAAATTTCCTTAATGTCTGATTTGGATTTTAGAGGAAACAACGAAGTATATTTCATGAAATGGTCAACAAGAATAACGAGTCTGAAATTATCAAAAGAGATAGTTGGAGAGGGGCCCCAAACATCTAAGTAAACAACATCAAAAGTCCTAGAACTTGTAATAGAGTTGTTACCAAATGGTAGACGATGACTCTATTTACATAAATAAGAATTAAAAAATGTAAAAGTGTCACATCCGAGAAAACCCCCTAGACATGACCGGCGTCGTTATCCTCTTTGAGGACTAAGACTAGCCTTTTAGCTTACATCATTTTATTCATAGGTCAAATTTAGCGTAAAATTTGAAACTTTTTACTATTACTACATTGAGGTTTACATAGACCTCTACATACACGTTATATATATATATATATATATATATATATATATAATATATATAAGATATATAGAGAGAGAGAGAGAGAGAGAGATATCGAGTATGCATAGGCCCTTCGTATAGAATATTACTTAGTCTTCTACTTTTATTGCACATAAATATATAAAAGATAACATAGTCGTCTCATCTCATAACCATCTCATAAGAGTATACCAAATTAGACCTAGCCCATGCATCAATGAAACAAGACCACATATAGGTCATACAATATTTAGTATTCAAATGAAAAGAAAGAAACATAAGAGTAGTCTTAATACTAAAAACAACATCATGGCTTGATAGTGGAATCGCCCTCGAAAATTGAGGACCTACCCTACTTGGATGAATAAGAAAACCAAGTCTTCTTCAATGTCGTCTCCAAAAGCCCTTAAATGACCGAAACTTGTGTTGGGAAAAAGGAAAAATGGGGATAGTACACCACTAGTACTAAGTATGAGACCATATGCAGACATATCATGAAAACATGATAAAAGGGACATTTAATTAAGTATGCACTTTTTTTGAAAACCTATATGCACATTCAACAAGTTTATACCAAATCACTTAGGTATATGCATTAAGTCATAGACATGTACATCATAAGACCAACAACACAATAACTAGTCAATTCGACATGCATATCATGTAATTAAATACATAGTCAAGTAATTTTATCATCAAGTCATAAATAAGCACAAGCATGAGTAAGAGTACACTTCATCATAACCAAAGTAACACAATTACCCATGAACCCCTATCAAGTCAACAAGTGCAAAGACCAAGCAAATTCCCATAACCTTACTCAATCAAGTAACACAACAAGAATCACGACCAACATCCCACTTCAGATATCATAACATTTAAGAGTACATAGAATCATATACTTTAACAATATAGACCAACACATATTCATAATTGAAACTAATCAACATATAGTATCAACAATGTGCAGGTTCATCATATGCATATCACATAGCATTATAAGCATATTCATACATAAGAACATCCTCCTAAGACTCCATTCAAAGCTAACTAGTGCAATGTTTAGGTAGAGTCTCATACCCTACCTAGACTAAGCTAAACCCCTTAGCTCATCCTACTTAGAGTTCATTCCTTTAATTCATTTTACCTTTTGGGAACATCTTGCCCTAACCGACATAGACCACATGAACTAATGTGGAATCTGGTGTCATGGAACCCTACACCAAAAGAATGCGGACTATTTGCCAAGGTGGTACCAAAACATGCACATAGCAACTACGTGGATCCATTAGCTAGTATTCCTATGGGGCAATATAGTTCAAGAATTAGGAAATATAGTTGGGACACACTTTATGCTACATGAATTGTAGTCTCCAATCTCAACAGTACGTTAGTGATCCTACCTTCCCTATGTGGGAAGGGACACTCCTCGCTCTAGTTCACTCGCTGCTAAGCTAGATTCCCTTTTTGAAATGTCTTTAATGCCTTTATTAATCATCATAGCTTAATGTAGGTCATATGGTCTAACCCTTGTATAAACATCATCATCATAACTCAACAATAATTGTATGAGTATAATATTTTCATTACAATTCATATAAGTGAGGTTAGCACATTTAATATCACTTCATGATAAGGCACATAGGTAAATCATTACCATCCTTATAACATATACATCTTAGCTAACACCTCACAACCATAGTCAAGACATTTCAAATCAACATCATGCCAACCATATCAATCCTAATACAACACATAATCCAATACAACATCATGACTTAATAACAATTAACCATAATTAAAGTACAAAATAGGGATCACAAAACTTACCAAGTCTCCTTCATAATTCATCATCAAAGTCTTACCATCCACGCTTAATTCAACCCAATTAGGGTATAACATCATCATAATTCAATTTAAAACATAATAACAAGGCTAAAAGAATAAGTACATCACAATTCAATACTAGATCATAGCTTAATGCAAGATACTATGGTCAATTCACAACATATTTCATAACCTAGATCAACTTCTCAAGAACTAGAATGAAAGACCATAACTCACCATAAATCACCATAATTCATTCATGATCAGTATAAAAACATAATCTATTAACAATTCGACCAATAACCAAGTCAATTGAACCAATACAATATAATTCATATAAAGAAATCATCACCTAGGGTTAAGGGGGTAAAGGTCATCTTCTACAAACTAATACATCAAGATATATAATAATTAGGTTAGAATACATGTTAATATATTCATAATATCCAAATAAAACATAAACAAATCAATTCATAACATCAATTTTGAAATTGGATGAAACCCACTTGAAAACTCAATTTTGGAAATCAATTTGATGGAACCCTTTGAGGAAAGAGATCTCAAAGGTGAAATATATCCCATACCTTGTTAATTGATGGATATTTATGGTGAAACTTGACTCTTTTCAGCCCTTAAGCCCTCCCCTAGCTTGGACTTCAATGGTGTTCTTCACTAGAGAGAGAAAGAAGAGAAAAGGATGAGAGTTTTGTTTTGTAAGTTGTGATTAGTCTAATGGAGTTGGGATATTTATATGGGTTGTTAATTAACTTAATTAGGCTTCCCTAATCCCCTAACTAACTACCTAAACCCTTAATTAATTAATTGAAACCAAGTCAAAACGTGCAAAAAATTAGACCTTCACAGACGACAATACGATCGACAAATCATGGGTCAATCGACGACCAACCCCCCCTTCCATGCTGCACATCCGTGGTTTTGGTCAGAGACTGTGCAAAAAAGGTCCTTCAAGGATTTGTCTAAGTGTTGTTCTACGTATGGCATCGACGCCCCGTCGATCAACACACACCTCGTCAACTGCCTTCGTGGGTTGGGTGCACACTGCCCAAGCAGTCCTTGACCCCAAAATGCAAGGGTCCTTCTTTAAGGCCCTTGATTGATCCTTGGGGTCGTTCCCGGATGTTTCGACTATGAATCAACTCAAAAACATGTTGTACACCCTTCCACCAATTTTTATCATTTTCCGACTTCAAGAAATTAGTCAAATAGACTAACGCACGCTAGCGCCTCATGAAACTAGTTTTTGGATGTCATGGATGTTCTTGGATGTTTTGGTTTCCAGACTTCCTAAATGACTTATATTCAATAAAATGGACCTTAAAACAATGTCTAAACCTTATGACACTTATGTTAGGCTCTAGGACACATCTTGGATTATTGAAGTGTTACAAAAAGACTCAGCATGCTTCACTGGTAAGTTCAAAGAAGAGACACAAGTTTTAGTAATACAGGGTTGAGGATGGACAATACGATCATGTCATAGATGCAATGATGGAGTTGTTAATGCAACAAAACTTGCTTGAGAATGAGGTGTTACTGATTTGTTCATGTCCGTAGGCCACTCATAGAGATCACCATTACGCTTTCCTTAAAGAAGAAATACCCCGTGCTCAAATCTTTCACAACAAAAGAATAAGGAAAAAAAGTTCAATGTAATTTAGATTTTGCTTACAAAATTGAGCAACTAAAATTAATTTTTTTTATAGATATTAAGCAAACAAAATTTTTTTAAAATAAAGTTGACAACAAGATTAGGACAAGATAAAGTAGTATGACCAATAGAGTGATAGGAGTTCTTTTACCATCACCAACAATTATCGCATCCGTTCCAGATAACTCAGCTAGAGTATGAAGAGAGTGAGAGTT
This sequence comes from Solanum habrochaites, assembly GCA_027704765.1. NCBI lineage: Eukaryota > Viridiplantae > Streptophyta > Magnoliopsida > Solanales > Solanaceae > Solanum > Solanum habrochaites. The sequence continues at coordinate 4,653,310 of JAKWJA010002496.1, forward strand.
GTTTGTAATATGATGTGACGCTCCCGGAATCCACAACCCAAGGTCTTGGAGAATTAGAAGCATAAGACTGGCGGTTAACAAAATTAACATATGCTTCAGTAGCACCGTGAAATTTGGACCTACACACCTTTGCAATGTGACCAAACTTGTCACAAAATTGACATTAGACTCGTTGATGGTTGCTTTTGGTGGTATTTTGCTGGGTAAATGAATTGTTATTCGGGGCAAAAAATTAATTATGAGAGTTGTAGGAACCTGATGGAGGAGTGTTCCACGATTGGAAGAGTTAGGTTGTATTATTTGGGGACATTATTTGTGGAATGCTGATGAAATTGAGTTGTGATCATGGGTGTGCCGACCTTAGATTCTGAGTGTTTGATGAACATCACTTGTGCGACGAGTTTATTAAAGGATTCTTTGAATGTGATAGGATTATCGCGAGCTCTTATTGCTGCAAATAACACCTTGTATTCAGGACCTAAATCACTTAGGACCTTAATGTCAAGTTCCTCATTGTTAATGGTTGAACAACTGCAGGTCAAATCATCTGCAATGGATTTGATATCTCTCATAGAAGCAGTTATTAAACGTGCATCTCGTTTGACATTCGCCATAGTATCGTGCAAACTAAAAATTCTTGAGTGTGATTTACTCGCATAAGTTATTTGGAGAGTATTCCAAGCTTATTTGGCAGTGGAAGCATGGGCAATGAGGGAAGCGATTGTAGTGTCAACGGATGCCATAATGGCATTGCGAACAAGACTGTCTTGTCACTGTCACAATCTCAAGTTGGGGTTAGGAGTTTGGGTATTGTATTTGTCCATAATGTGTGAAGTTGGGATGGAAAGTGAACCATCAACAAATTAAGAAGATCGTAGCCAAATAATAGAGTGGTAACTTGGGATTTCCAAGTTGGATAATTTGCACTTCCTGTTAGCTTGAAGGATAGCTGAGACAGAGGGTTAAAAGAGATCAATTGAGAGGGTTGAACGACACCTCCTTGATTGAGAGTGACTGTTGGAGAGTTAGGAGAGGAGGAATTAGTAGGCATTCTGAAAAATAAAAGGATTTAGAAGCTAGAAAAAAAAGGAAGATGATCGGATATACTCGTCAGAGTGTTTAAAAGGCTCTTGAATAAAAACGAGAATCGTATATGATTATGAAAGTGTTAAGTATTATTAATACAATGTGTAGTATTTATACATGAACAAGTATAGAAGATAAAGGAGTCTATGAAACATAATAGACCCGAAGAGAAAGAAATAACGATCTATATGACAAAACATACCAACGTTTTAGGACTTTATATCCTTATCCTTATCACTATAGTAAAAGTGATATCTCTTTCATCTAAATTTGCAAAATTGAACAATTCACCTTCTTTTTTTTGTTTTATATATATTTGTTCTACTTTATGTGTCTTAATTTCTTCTTCTTCTTAGAATATTTTCCTCCTCTTTACCTTCTCTAGCTATTTATTTTTTCTGAGCATCTTTGTATCCTTTGTTTTCTTCTTACCGATCTTACTTGGTAGAGTTAAAATCTGGAGAGTTTACTTCTCTTATTTTGTTTGTATCAACTTCTTATCATGAATTAGTAACAAAAATTGCATGTCATCAAGTGATAGCTCATCAATATCATGTAAATTTTCAATGGCACAGGTACAAGTTAAACTTTTGTCTTATTGATCTCAAGATCTTATTTACAATAGTAATTTCCTCTAATTTATCATTGTGTAGCCTCATCTTGTTGTCAATGATCATTATTCTTGAGAAGTGATCATTATTCTTGGAAATAGACGAAAGAGAATTCCATGGTAGTGATCATTATTCTTAAAAATAGACGAAAGAGAATTCCATGGCAGCCCGGAAAATGCTAGTTCATCCTTGAATTTGGAAGCAACGATCATAGATCTTTTAAGCGTGGTCTGTCAGTAGCAGCCGAAAGATGCCCTGTACTCAACAAAAATAAAACCAAGTGTAGTATCAGTACACAACCACCATTTATTGGTAGGATCACACGACTATCCCACTAAGTATAACATAAACAAGTTAATACAACAATATAACCATGCAATATATTAAATATATACAACATTGAATATCACATGCTTCATCAATACACGTTTATACAAGTAGTTGATCCTCTCATAGAACCCAAACTCAAACTGTTAGTGCACCGGAACGTGATATCTGATCCCATAGGTATGCCAGAACGTGAAAATCTGATCCTATTTTTATGTCGGAACGTAGAAATTTGATCCCAGTTAACTATGCAAACGTGGCAATTCAGTACATCAACACACCACAATCACAAACACAAGTATACTTTCAAGTCATACAATCAAAAGTGATTCATAGCATATAATCATTCGCTTATCTCATTTACAACAAGTGTAAATCAATAGTGCAACATTTGCATGTATGCATCATAATAAAGCGATAACAAAAATACATCACACCCTCATAGAATCACAACCATCACCTACCTCGAAACAAGCTTAAAACCTTAAGATTCTTGATCCTTCTCTTTTCGGATTCATTTTGTTTGTTCTTGGTCTACAAACAATTAATACAATATAAAAATCATTATACATTCACTAATTACCCGAGTTTCTAACAATAAATCCTAGATCGTACCCATTCTATTATATTCTATAGATCAAAAAATGGATTCGGGGAGTGAAAAACTTACCTTTAGCCTCAAAAATGGTGAAAACGAGTAGAAGTATTCTGGGATTCGTTTCCTAGTTCTAAAAATTGAAAAGTACCAAATAAGGTCGTTTAGGGGTATATTAACGACATTAAATTACATTTTGTCTGCCACAGCGACACCTATCCCGCCACAACAAATTCGTCAGGGCGATAGAAACGCCTACCAAGGCAGGATCCCCGAGACAAAAAACTATCTCAAGAATTCAATTTTTTTCATTTCATAACACACCTCTAAACAACGACACTCCAAAAATACCTACGCCGCAAAGATCAATTTCCGGAGATCTACTTGTCCGAACTTAATTTTGTAAAGTCGTACGGTTCCTCAATGAGTTATCTAACAACTCATGCAATCAAAATTAGAAATGATTCACCTGATTGTTACTAGATTTCCTCACACCTCAAATACTTCGATTTCGTTCAAATCTAAACTAGGTTGGAAAAAATTCAAATACTACGAAAAAAAATTCCAATCCAAAAAATTTCCACGTTGGCTTTTCTATGGAAACGGAACCCGTTCGTTACACAAATATTTCAAAAAATTACTACAAAAGTTTTCTATACACCGAGCTTAGACTCTGATACCAGATACTCAATAAAATATAGATATGAAAAAATGTGAAACAAAAAAAAAGAGAAATATTTATTCCAATATATCGTATTATTGATGAAAATAAAATTTCTATATGAAGTTGAAAATATAACAATGGAATCAAGCCTTAAGGTAATCTATTCCTAAATAAGTTATTCTTAGTAAAGAATTAACTACCTACGATAAGTAAAACAAACTTGGTTAAACAGAGTCTAAATATAGTAAAAAATATCAGCTAACATCCATTTCGAAAAGAATGTTATTTTACTTTTTAGACAACCGATTAATTCTAAGAAAATTTGCATGGTAAATTTGAAATCACAAGAATAAAAAGTATTATAATACATTCAATATTTCTTTAGTTTAATATCATAAAATTCAAAAAATAAAATAAGATAAAAGAACTTTGTTATCAAGTCAAATCAAATCAAAGAAATAAATTGAAATGAAAGGGAGTGTATGTACCCCAGATGTGACAAAAACAAACTCAATTGGTTCAATTAGTTTAAGTTTGGGCCGGTTAATCGGATTATTGACCCACCCGTTTATTAGCTCAATCCATTTCAACACAATATAATTCAATCATTAAAAATATTGGGTTGACATTTAACCCGAATTGACTCATAAAAATCTTGTCAAAATATTTTTTTAATTCTTTTTTCAACTTGATATGTTATATATACGCATAACAAAGAAAAAATAATTTTATTAGGTACTAAGATATTTTAAAAGAATTAATAAAATAATTAAGTTTTTAAAAAAGTGGGTTGGGTTAGGTATTGATCCATTATCTTATTTAAACACATTACCTAACCCGTTTTTACCTAAATATTTTTATTGAGTTAGGTTTGGACTTGATTATTGTCTTAACCCATTATGATCCGCTCAAATTTGATCCAACCCATCCAATTGTCACTCTAATATATCACAAAAATGTGGGAAAATTTCAAGTCAATTCTTGGGGAAAAAATTAATAATTAAAAATAACACGACAAGTAGTGTTAAACTAAGAAATTACTATTCTCCATCTCATTTTAATTCTCGATTTAATTTAAAAACATTGTCCCAAATAAGATCTCTACTTTAGTAACTCATGCATATTGGACATGTCCCGACTATGCATTATCAACTCTCTATTCTATCAGACATTTACTACGACACATTTACCAATCTAGGTAAGTAGTTTGCACCTATCCAGGATAAAAGTTCAGAATATCTAAATTAGGCCGTGCGGGCATTCACTCTAAAATCTAAGTAGAAGAACCCGCATATCTCAATAGAAAAACATGGAAAATTAACAGAGAACGGAGATAAATGAAATCATCGAGTAAATAAAGACCTTCTTAGACAAATTCGGGTTAAGACTTGGAAAGTAATTAACAAGGATCTATTCTAAACAGGTGCAAAATATATTAAGAGTACAAGAATACATAATAATAAAACATCATCAACCTGCATCCAGACTATGTCATAGCAAGAATAGTATCAGTACAAAACAACATGTCCTGGTAGGCATCATCGGTCAACCCGACACCCACCGCCTACCATAAGAAATCAACTAGCAAGAATGTGAAATAAATCACTCGCTTCTCCATCTTTACCCTCTTTGTAATACCTAAGAATTACACTAGCCCCCTTACTACTAACCACCTTCTCGGTCAATCTACTTACTAGGTTCTTGATCTTAGCCTAACCATCTAAACACATAGAAGAGTTCACGAATAAAACTACAAGCATTCTTACTAACTACTCACGATAACTTTTTCTTGAACATTAGCACTCTTAAAACCTTGACTCTCGACATACAATATCACATCCTAGTTTATGGTTTGTACCTTCTAATTAATTCAACAATAAAATACTTAATCAGTTTGCTCACATAGTAGAACAATTAGTATGGATCATCATAATCATTTAATGTAACATCTAGTAACTAGAAATAGCTAAGAATAAGTTAAGAAACTAAAAATAATCACTTTTGGAAAGAAAGGAAAAAATCTAGAAAAATTTTTAAGTTAAGGAAGTGAGTTTTGGTCATTTTATAACGGCCATAACTCCTAGCCCATTAGTATGAGTTAGGGGTATCTTTTAATATGGTTGGAAATACCTTGGAGAGATCTTTCCAACGCTGCCAATTTTGTGCATTTTTTATATTGTATGGGAAGATATGCCTATCGAAAGTTAGACTACTAGATTGGGAAAGATCCCAATCCGGATTTAAGGAAGGGCAAACTACTATTTTCACCCATTAATGTCCTATTTCATTTTTAGAAATTTATTTGGGGTAAAAACCAGTTTTAGTATAGAAAATTTAAATTTACACTTAGAGCTTGGAGAAAAGAGAAGAGAAAAAGAAAACGGAGAAAAGTCAAGAATTCGCCAAGAACGTCAAGGATATGTGAGTGGAATTTGTCGGGGGTGATCCCTATCAAGGTATGTGAGATATTTCGTGTTGGTTTAATTCATCCACAAACCAAACTTGTTTCAATTCAGTTCTTTATAATTGTTTTCATATTAAGAAGTGAGTTCTTGATGAATCTTATCGCGAGTTCCTATTGGTTGAGTTGTTTGACTGTCCATTTATGTTGATTTGTAATCTTTGAGTTATGTTTCGAGTTATATCAATTGGGTATTGAAGGTATTAATGACCCTAAGGATTTGGTGAAAGAACTATGGAGGTTTAGGCGATTTAGGATCAGAAAACGAGAGAAAAAAATATTTAGACAAATCTAGGTAGCACAAGGTGCGGCACGCCCCATCTGCGCCAAAAGGCCAGGGTTGGCGCACCTTAGACCAAATGGTCTGGCGCGGAGTGCCCCGAACGTATACAAATTGGCGTTTTTAATACATATTTTGTAGTTTATCCTAGTTAAGTCCTTGTAAGGTATAGTAACACTCTTCAGTGATTCTAATTACTTCAAATGATTTCTAAATACCTAAGAATCACCAAAAACATGAATCATAACCTTGAATTCATAATTCCATTTAAAGAAAGTAAGATTAAGGTCAAAGAAGTTAAGAGTCAAGTCTAAAGTTAAAAAGCTAGTACAAAGCAAAGTTCTTAAAGGTTTTCAAGAGTCTTTATTTAACGTTTTAAGGCTTAAGTTTCAAGTTAAAGTAAAGAGTAAAAAGTTGAAGTCATTCCTTCAAAATTTATAAGGAAACTAAGTATTTCCTAAGAATTGATTTAAGGCTCAAGTTTCAAGTTAAGCAAAGTGTAAAGAGTTGAGTTCATTTCTCAAAAGTTATAAGGGAAATAAGTGTTCTCTGAAAGTTTATAAATATTTTTCACATTTAAGTTAAGAGGAAACTAAGATTTTTAAAAGAGTTCTGAACAAGAAAAGGGAAAATTAATTCCAAGAGAGCTTTCTAAAGCTAATGGCTGAGAAATTATCTCAACCCAAAGAAGGAAAATGGTTTTAAAAGCATGAACTAAAGTATATTTTGGGAGTAGTATTGAGGACCAATATGGGGATGGAAGTTCATATTAACTCAAGTCTCCATGAAAACCATGTAGCCATCATAGGTATTATCGGGTCATACTTTTTAGATGATCACGTAAGTTAAGCTAGTAGATCAACTAAGTTAAGTAATACTATGCGGCGGCAAATTATAGGATAGTTCTCGCAGTGTGGCAAGACGTTGTATCACCATTTAGGCTCATTGTGGTGATTGTCAGTTACAGAATCTCACACATAAACTATATTACTTCATATATAAGTAAAGTTCAGTTTGTTATTGCATTTTCTTTAACGGACCAAGTGTTTATATTGTTTTACAGGCTTTAATATACTCCATATGTCTTATTGCTTTATATTTAGTCAAGTTATTCATGAGTTGAGCAGAGCCAAGGTAAGTGTTTCTTCTTACTCTTTCAAGCTTAAGGTTTTTTTTTAGCATTCCAACTCTCATACTCGTACATTCAATTTACTGATGCCAGTAAGCCTGAATCGCATTATGATATAGATGTAGGTAACCATGATCAACATCATCCAGCGCCTCGTTGATCCAGCTAAGCACTCAGTGTCAGTGGTGAGCCTCCTTACATTCTAGAGAACACATATTAACTGTTTTTTTAGTTTTTTCTTTTATAGGATGTTGTGCGGTCTGTCCCAATATTTATCTTAGTATCATAAGGCTTCATAGGCAGTAAAATATATTAGTTTTGAGTCTCTTGTTGTATTGCAGATGTTTTGCTATGAGACTTACATGTTATTTTGGCCAAGAATTTATTTCAAGTCATCTTTATGAGAATGTTTCTTGTTTTATATTGAGATAAGTCTTCCGTTGAGTTACGTAAATCAAGCCAAAGGTCAGCTCAAGGGAAAGAATGGTCATTGGGTGTCGGTCACGTCCAGGGTGTAGGCTCAGAGCGTGACATTTAACAATTTCAGAGTAAATATCAAATATCACTACGAACAACGTATAGTTTCTAAAAGACAAGGTATACCATTATGTCAAGTAATTGGCCCTCTCATGGAACTCAAACTCAAACTATTAGCATATGGGAACGTGGTACCCAATCTAATATTTACGTCGGAACGTGACAATGGATCCCATATTTATGCTGGAACGTGGCGATCGATCCAAATTAGTGTGTCGGAACGCAACACCTAATCCATTCAATAAGCCACAATCACAAGTATATTCTCAAAATCATACAATCGAGTCATGATTCATGGCATACTCATTCGATTATTCTCATGTACGATTGGTGTGATCCATAACGCAACATTTAAATATATACGTGCATTATAATGAAGCAAGAATCAACATATATCATACAATTATGAAATCACAACCATTACCTACGAAGTATTCATCGACGTGTATCACTTATAAAATTATTCGACAAAAATTAGCCCTAATTCATCACCTAAGGCTTCTTCGTATGATTAAATCATCTTTTCTTCGGTGTACCGAAGGTCCATAAATAAATTCTACCATTGATTTGCATTATATTATATACTGAGCACAAGTTTATAACTACTTAATTAATAAAACCTAGCCTACCTAGTATCAAGCATTTGTAGAGGAGTCGCAGATAATTTCCTGGTAATTACTGAAGTTTTGTTTTTTCCTAAATAATGGCGGTTCAGGTCGTTACAACACACCACATTAATAAATTACCTACCTTCGTGTTTCTTTTATGAATAAATAATTACTATTACAAATTTTCAAAATCACATAATTTTATAAAGATTCACTAATCAACAATAGTATTAACTGAATTTTCTGTAACATAATCCTTTCACGTGACAATTGGCACAAAGAATTTCTTTCCGCCGAGCATGTCTTTTTTTTACGTAAAAATCGTGATTTAAAATTTCAAATCATTCTTTTTTAACAATTTAGAATTTTTTAAATCACAATTTCAACTTGCATATTGCTTTGAAACTATGAATTTATATAATATATTGTTGAAATGGTCTAATGGGCTCTTATACTTGTACGCAGTTATTTTTATAAATCCTTCTATTTAATCATTTATCAAGTGAATCATTACACAATCAAAAGAAGATTTTTAAATCCTCTTACACGTGTGTAATTTACTCGGCCTTAAATAAATAATATGTCATATTCACATCACGTAAATTAATGACATGTCATAATTATATTTATTAACTATTTTTTAAAAAATATTTACAAAAATTATATCATAAAATATAATTTTTAATTTATTCTTTAAAAATAAAGTTTGAAAATCCATACTTTATCTTCCATTCCCACCTTGAAACGTCTAAATCTAAAGCCCTTCACTGCTGTCTCCGTCTCAGTTGTCGTCGCAACTCTTGCCGACGACCATATTTACTCTCTTTCTCACCCGTTTTTATCTCCGTCGCACATTCTACACCAGATGTGATCGGAAAACCTCTTCAATGTCGTGACCAAATCCCACCCTCACTCGCCTCGTTCTTCTTCCACTGACCTGCGTCGTCTCTCTCTAGGTGTCAATGCGAAGATCGAATTGTCAGGGATGGAGATGGCCAGTAATGGAGGTGAACCGATTGGCTGAAGAAGAAAGCTCTTTTTAGTTCTTTTATTTACATTTTTTTTATTATTTTGTTGTTTTACTTTTTTTATTTATTTTAAAAAATTTAATTTTTTTTTTAACTTAAATGGGATATCACTCGCCTTAACGAGAGTTATTCACGTACTTTTGCCAATTCAATCATATTGATGTCACATAAGCTTAGTCGATGATCAGAGAATTTGGTAAATTGTGTTTTATTAAGTTTAAAGATTTAATTGATATAGAGTTAAATAAAAAGGTTCACGATACAAATCTATACAAGTATAGAGGTCTATTAGACCATTTTGCTTAATATATTTAAACACAAACTTAATAAGACCGAAATGAGTTAAAAGCAATAAAATTAAGGGAGAGTAAACATGTAAGAGAAATGATGAACTACCAATATATGATAATTAGATATATCTTTCAAGTAAGATATCTTTAATTGAAACGTATTATTGCACTCAAATACATAACTAACAAATAATTATTTCACCTTAAGTATCAATTATTTATGTAACCACTAAAAAATACATCTTTTCTTTTTTATATTCTTCAAGGGACAAGAGATAGCAATCTTTTTTCAGTGGTCCTTTCAAGTTTGCTTTTTTAGAAAATTGGACCACTATGTTTACCCAACATACGACAGTATCCCCCCAAAATAATTTCAAGTTTTGCTATCAAATATGATTCTTGAAATATTTTCATTTTAGTAATTTTGAATGCATTTGCATGTGTATCTCTTACTTGCAAGTATTGTCCACAATGAGGAGTTTAACCTAATTAAATTTAAATTGATATATTTCAAACGTTATTTTTAGGACGACGATTTTAATTGTAGCTTTCAAACTTAAGACCTTGAATTAAAAATAAAAATATGATCATAATTTAATTTTGTAATATATTCATATTGTTAAAATGGGAAATGTATAAATTTAACATATTTAGCCAGCTCTAATTTATCATTATCTAAGTTTGTTGCAACAAAATTAAAAATAGTCATATCCATAATAAATAAGCATATTATTAAGGGAACTTAAAGCTTTCAGCTGTATTAGTTCATTTCCATTGTATCAAGGGCTTTAGCGTCATTTATAAAGAGGGCTAAAAATTAATTGTTTCTAATAACATGTTTAGCTATAATTAAATTATTATCTTTAATTAATTATCACTAAAATTCATTTTTTATGTCGTGACTGTTCTAGCAAAGATGCAACAAATTATATCCCGTTTGTGCAAACTTTATTCATAAATTACTTGTAATGTCCCTTAAGAAGTAATAAATAAAATGATAAGTTAACTATATTACCCTTTAAATATAATTTATTTAATATTTGAAAAAATATGTTGATAAATGAAAAAATATTTAATAATAAGAATAAAATAAATTAAAAGGATGAATAAATTATCTACTTTTAATATAATAACTAAATAAAAATAAACGAAAGAAAACACAATTCACGCAAGATTTCAGTTAATTGATTGTAGATTTAGGCTTAGTTGAATGATTGGATTAAAAAAAATTGGTGCAAAAAGCAGTATTAAAGCCAAGATTATCACTACAATGATGGATGTTGACCAACTTTTATGGTGGATGAACCTAATGTAACTTCTTTTCATTATTTAATATTTTTGATGAAATTATTAATTTGAAGAATTTTATTTGTGTAAACTTAAATTTGAAGAATTTAGAAGTTAGATAGTGATTTACGATTTGCTTAGGCAAGTGCACGTGTAGAAGATGGTGATGTTTTGGTACATATTTTTATTAAACTTGTGATTTTATCGCTAAAAAAGTACGTTTTATTTGAAAAATGAATGAAGAAATAAAAAATATTTAAAGATAGGACATATTTGTCTGCAACACATTCTCCACCAGCCACCGTGAGGGATGTGACATTTTTTTATGATTAAGAATTTTATTTTTTTTCATAGGTGACGATAAAATTTATAACTTATATTTTTGTTTGCACCTTAAACAATTAGAGAAGGGACACATTTTTTTTATATTGGTAATCATGAAATAAGTTATTTTTTTCTCTTTGGTATGGTTTTTGTTTTCAATATTAATTTATAAAAAAAAAAAATAAGCCTTGTTTTTAATCTAAATGAGACATATCACTCCCTTTGTTTGGTTAAGTGTATTGTTATTTATAGTTTGTTTTAAAAAATAATACTAATACTTTTTTTATCTTTAGAAACAATGCATATATAAAATTACTAATTTAATTATTTTTAAAAAAAACAATCAAAGAAAAATTTAAATAAATTGAAGCGGGAATAAAAGATAAGGCTAATGGATGGTACTTTCTCTTCTTATTCAAAAAATAGTATTTTTAAGGTATAATTTAATTTGATATATGATAGTTCTTACTCTAATTAGTTCAAATTTATGATGTGTAGGTTCATTTTAATTAAATAGAAGATGTTCCCTATAAGAAATTTCTCTATTTTCATAATTAAAATTTAAAATTTGATCTGATTAAAGATAGAATGATTTCGTTTATGCCATTAGATTACTTAATAATCTAAATAAGTGTCATTTTCCCATAAACATAATAGTAATCAATGGCTTTAAATAGTGATATAGAACCAAACTCATCATCATTAGTTTAAAACAAGTAATAGGTGGTGGGATTACCTTTGTCGCCAACTGAGTTGTGATAAAATGATTAAGATTGTCTTATCTTTTCTAATCAGAAATTTCAAATTCAAATCTTTAATATAATTTTTTTTCTGAAAAAAAGCATCCTTAAGTAGAAAATTGCCCTCAAAACCACGAAATATTAGAATTAGCTACAATTTCCGTCGCTGGTCTATCGCTATTTAGCTCGTATCTTACGGAAAATCTATTGTTAATTCATCATTACGTAGAATCATCAACGTACTTACAATACGATTTAACTACAAAATTTATCGATCGCTAAATTCTACTTTTCTTTAGTCCTAAAAGAAGATTCTGCAATACACAAATTTTAATCCAAATTTCAATATGAATATCAAATAAGAATCGAGTTAGTGAAATTACCTTTCTTAGTTAAAATAGTCTTCCAATTCAAGTAAAGTTAGTTGAAGCCCGCCAAAAAAGGGCAATTGAGTGATAAAGTGGCCAACTGCCTTCCCCACCTAAAAAAAAAGAATGAAAAAATTATCCTTATTCTAAAATTTAATAATTTTTTTTAAAAAAAGTACAAATTGAATAAAAATTTGGTCGTTCACTTTCATCATGAATGATCATTAATATCAAAAGAAAAAGTATAAAAATTCAAAAAAGGTGAAAAGTAAAAAAAGGAGAAAAATAAATATAATAATTTTTTTTTTCAAAAAAGAATTGGCAACTAGAAACAAGATTCAAAGTAGTTGGTGAATCAAAATCCTAAAAAAGGACACTAATATTATGGTATAGCAAAAACAAAAAAACTGAAAGTGAAGTGAGAGAGAGAGAGAATTGTAGAGAGAGAGAGAAAAAGGGTTAAGTTCTTATTTGTTTGTTGATTTGTAATTAGCTTTTGGTTTTTATTAGCAGCTTTATGATATGGAAGATTCACAACAACTCTTGAGGTACATAATTCCATCTTTATTCTTTTATTTGAAATGATTTTTGGTGGGAAATTTATCCTTTATTTTTGTGTTTTTGATTTCTCATTTGGTGTTTGATTAACTTGAATTTACGAAGAAATACTCTCTTGTCTAGAATGTTGGTTGACATATTCAAGGTTTGGTTTCTTGTTAACTATGAATTTTATCATAACCTTTGGTGATTTCACTTCTTGATTTTTCATCTGGTGTTCGGTATGTTTTTCACAAAAATTAAATATTTCTTCTTTTTTTTAAATTATTTTTGTTGGGAAATTCAACTGTTTTTTCTTCCTCTGTTTTTTTTTTGGAATCACAAATTGATTTTCATGGTTTTTTTTGTCTGTTAGTTCAATTATTTTTGTTCCTCACTCGGTGTCTAATTTCTGTAGTGGTATACTTGATTCATTTTCGACACCATATAAGGTCCACTAAAGAAAAAAATCACTTTTTTATCTTAATTTTTTTTTATATGACATGCTTAAAGATGGAAAGATCTCCGGTCATAACCTTTGGTAACGTTAATTTTTTGATTTCCCATCCGGTGACTGTATTTCTCTATATCTATTTGTGTGCATTTATGAGTCTGCAAAAGTTTTCATAAATTTTGTCATGTTTTTGTTGATGTATATAAGTTGAATTCATTTAATAGTAATTAAGACAATTTCTCTCTCTTCATTTTATGTTTTTTCCCATAAATAATTTTAGTACCATGTTACACAAGTACTTTTAGATAACAAAATAAATAAATAAGTTTGTCAAATACTTTTTGTTATTATGATTTAGGTTTGAGATCTATGTTTTGCGCAGGACAAAATTCATATCAAATTCTATAGTATTATCCTTTTAGGTTGTATTCAATATGAATGAAAAATGTATTATTTTGGAAAATAAGTGAACCTTTTACTTATTTTAACGATCGAATATGAGAAAATTGGAGAAAATGTTTTAATTTGCTTTTTTTTTTCTCAGAGTGAAAGAGTAATGCTAGAACTATGGGGAAAAAAGGCAGTTGGTTTTCTGCCATCAAAAGGGTGTTTACACCTAGCTCAAAAGAGAAATTACCTAATGTAAGTTTATTTCACACTTTCACAAGGACTATTGTCACTCTCTTCCTTTAGTTTTTTTCTCGTATGTGCGAGTAAAGTTCCAGGGAAACTACATATAAAGTGTAGGATCTCTTAATGGTATGAGGTTTTTTTTGAAGAAAGCCGTGCTGATTTGGCCCAAAGTATACAATATCACACCTTGTTAAACATTAATTACTAAAAAAGGGCAAAAAAAAAAAAAAAAAGGACAGACAGAAAAGCTATGGAGTGTGTAGCTCCAAACAAGTGACGACAAATGTAACATTGTTCGTCGTTTTTTTTTTAAAATTTATATTTATTTTTTTACTAGAAAACGACGCAGTCCGTAGCACTTAACCATCGTTTTTCTAGGCATTTTTTAGTAGTATTTTGAAATTAGCCTTCTCCTAAAAAATAGAGTTGAAGCTCCTAAAAAATAGAGTTGAAGGGTTAAAATGGAACAAGGTTGAGATGTAGTGTCGAAATGAAATTTGGTGGGAAGTTAGAGAGGCTCTTTCTGTATTTGGCCATAAATTAATGACAGAAAAATGTAATTGATGGATACTATAGTTCATATAAATAAGAATTCAGATGATGATAGAGATCTACAAAACTAATCTATGAATCATTTTCAATAAGTAGTATCTAAATTAGACTTGACTGAAAAAATATGTGTATGTACTATGTACTATTGAAGTTAACTTAAAATCCTCAAAACTATTTGAAAATTGAGTTGTTCGAAAGAGGGGCATGATCAGGTTGGGGTTTGCTATATGAAGTCTCACTGTCCATATCGCTACATTAAAGCTCATCTTAGTTAGTAATTCAGTGTAATATGTGGTGTAACATGTATATGCCTCAAATGTTTATGGAAGGATCATGTAGTACTTACCTGATTCGGAACGATTGTTGTAGGAATCAGAGAAGAAAGGCGCTAAGGAAAAGAAGAATCGCGGAAAACTGAAGCATGGAGAGACTAAATCATTTATCCCTCTCTTTAGAGAGCCAAGTAGTATTGAGAAAATACTTGGAGAAGTAGATGAAGAAATGCTACTTTCTCCAAGATTTACTTTACCCGCGGGAGCTGTCTCTCCTCGGATCTCTTCTTATAGGTTTGCCACTCCTACCGCTACGTCTCCAAGAGTTGCCTCTCCTAAGGCTTCCTCTCGCCGGGTTACTTCACCTAAGGCTCCTTCACAAAGGGTTACTTCTCCAAGAGCTATATCTCCTAAGGCTCATCCTCCAAGGGTACCTTCTCCTAATGTTAGTCGTAACCGCAAAGAAATCAGCTATGCTTATAGACCAGAACCAACTTTGAGAGCTCTCAATCTTTCAGCAACAAAAATACAGGCAGCCTACAGAGGTTACATGGTAAGTTTCAATATTATTTCACCTTGCAAATGTTCCGCTCACTCTTTTTTCGTCAGAAGCTTGTGATTTAGTTGTAGCAAGTAGACGAAAACGATTCTTAATTGTTGAGCCGAGGGTCTATGGGAATGACCTCAGTTATGGTACTTTACTAGTACGTTGTACTGTGAAAGAGTAAAGCAATTCATTCGATAGAGTGGACTGCAGCACACATTGTCTAATCAAATCCAATCCAATCCTCTCTCGATCTATATGTTCCTCAATAATCCGACTCAGGGCAGATTGTTCTCCCAACTAAGTACAGAACCACATTCAACCCCCCGTTTCTACCATCAACAAGAACTTGCATCAGTTGCATATAAAACGAAATTTCAACAACTGCTTCACATTATTCTCCTTAGTCAATGGGAAGTATGGAGTGTGCATTGATCCATTGAGGAATTCTATCATATTGCTAAGTTTTGTTCTAATTGCCTACTAGGGATGACATCTTACGTCAAAACGTAGATACTTCTACAGCTCAATGAGAACATGATCCTAGATAGGAAAGCATAGAGGTAGAGGGTTAGTAGATAGATGAGTGATTCCTCCTTTTCGTGAGGGAGAACACGGTTCTACTGATCAGTATCATCTATATTATTCTATTATTCTATTATTATATTACAACTACTGTTTATTTTACTCGAGTTATTTGTACTAACTTTGTTGTCGATACTTTCCTTTCTTCAGTATTTTTCGTCGTAGCTTTTACTCTTGTATTTGTCAAACCTGTTTCCAGAAACACTTTTCTTGAGCTTAGGGTTTATCAGAAACAACATTTCTACCTCTCGAGACCCCAGAATTACACTCAACGTTTATCAATTTTTAATAGACGTTACTTTCTAATCTGAGTGTTTTCTGTTTTTGACAGGCAAGGAGGAGTTTCAGAGCTTTGAGGGGTTTAGTAAGGCTTCAAGGAGTTGTGAGAAGTAGTAATGTAAAAAAGCAAACAGCAAATGCCATGAAACAGATGCAACTTCTTGTTAGAGTCCAAACTCAAATTCAGTCGAGGAGGATCCAAATGTTGGAAAACCAAGCACTTCAACACCAAGCATACAAAAACGACAAGGATGTCGAGAGCACCATCAGTAAATGGACTCAACTGGTATGTTAGAACCATCCTCATGAAGTTACATTCCTATTTAGTGGTTTATAAAAAGTCGTCATTTCTAAAACGATATATAGTTGTTGATGTTTGATGAACAAGGTTTGTATAGTGTGAGGCAGGTAACAATGATAATTGGGATGATAGTTTGCTGACTAAAGAAGAAGTAGAAGGAAGGCTGAGGAAAAAAGTGGAAGCAGTCATCAAAAGGGAGAGAGCAATGGCATATGCATATTCTCACCGGGTACAATAAACACCTCTATCTTTAACGGATTCAACATTTAAAGTTTTTACTATATATATATATATATATGCTCTGTGTTGAAAGATCATCCAACGTATGGTCCATCGACTTTTTGGCTAATCTTGCCTCTTTTATCAGCTATGGAAAAATGATCCAAAATCGGCTTTGGATATGGGAGCTAACGGTTTTCCATGGTGGTGGAATTGGTTAGAACGTCAACTACCTTCAAGAAACGCTAACAAAACTCCATCTGCTATGAAAGATATCAAACTAACACCACCAAGGGCAATCTCAGAGCACAAACCAAGCCCAACGCCTCTAAACAACGTTACTTTCAGACGTATACTCTCAGATTACGACAACAATGAATCATCAGTTACACCAATGTCAACCAAGTCAGCAATTCCAATGAGGGGAAAACAGATGCATACACCAATTAGAACACCACCAATGAACAAATCAAGTCTAAAGAAGTACTCGAGAGGTCGAGCTAGTGCTTCTAACTACCCTTTTGATCTTCCATTAAAAGACGATGATAGCCTCACAAGCTGTCCACCGTTTTCAGTACCACATTACATGTCACAAACAGCATCAGCTACAGCTAAAGCTAAAGCCAGAGCAAATAGCAATCCTAAGGAGAGAAATCCAGAAAAACAATCCAATGACACAAAGAAAAGATTTTCATTTCCTTTGACTCCAAATATATGGTCATCTAAGTGGAGTAAAGGGTCTGGAAAGGATTCTGCTTCACGAAAAGAAGTCGATAAACACGAGTCCATGGCTGATCATATAAGTGTGGATTCAACTGTTTCGATGCCCGCGGTTGTTGGTGGGAGAAGACCATTTAACAGATTTGTGTGATTGTTTGTTCCTTTGTATGTTACCCTATTAACTTGTGGAGTTCATTTTGTATGTTTTTTTGTTATTTTATTTGTTGTTATATGAGTGCATGAAGTGTTGTATGGTGTTACATAGAATTGATGTATAATAATGAAGAAACCATAAGAACATGTTACTGTGATTTCAATACTTAGGTCCCAATTATTTGGTTTGAGAAAATGGAAGAAATTGAAATTTGTGATTGAGATGTCAAAGAATTGGTTTTATAGTTTACACAAATATTAGTATTATAAGTATCATTTTTATAAAAGTGACATCTTGTCTTAATTAATATCTTGAAAAGAATGACTCGTAATATCAAGTCTTAAATATGTCATTTATCGATACATAATTTTTTACTTGAAGGTCAATTATTTAAATTTTTATCGATAAATTCCTTTTATAAGTGGTTAAGAGATCTGATTTCTACTTTGTATGTTCAATCGGATCCATTACTTCTTGTTTCAAATCTTGTTTTAAGAAAAGTTGTATTTGACGATAGAAAAATTTTAGACCAAAATATTAATTAAAAAAGGGAAAATACACAAGTACCCCCTCAACCTATGTCTGAAATCTCAGAGACACACTTATACTATACTAAGGTTCTATTACCCCCTGAACTTATTTTATAAGTAATTTTCTACCACTTTTTAGCCTACGTGGCACTAGTTTTAAAAAAAAAAGTCAACCATCGTTGGGCCCACAAGATAGTGCCACGTAGGTCGAAAAGGGGTAAAAAATTATTAATAAAATAAGTTCAAGGGAGTAATAGGACCTTAGTATAGTATAAGTGTGTCTCTGAGATTTCAGTCATAGGTTGAGGGGGTACATGGGCATTATCCCATTAAAAAACATTTTTGTTCAATTTTACCTAATTTATGTGCATTCTTTATCCTTTTCCAATTTGTGGGTACGTAGAAATAACCTATGAATAAGAACTGGTTGATTATGGGAAAGAGCCTCACTAACCACTTCTTCAAATTTATTAGTTAAAAGCTCCCTTTAACTTAACAATTTATTAAATACACATTTAAACTAGGGATAATGTATAAATTTCCCCTCTAACTTGTACATCTTTTCTTAATCAAAATGCAATTAATAGTGTAACTTTGACATATAACAAATATAAAATTTATATTTATATGTTATAACAAAGTTTACATAATTACGCTCTATAGCAAACATATATATTTATAATTCACTATACATTTACAATTGAAGCGAATTGTATAAAATGAAGTGTGTAAAACGAGAAAGAAAAAGAGACTTGGGCAGAGAATTGTATAAAACGAAGTGTATAAAACGAGAAAGAGAAAAAAACTTGGGTAGAGAATTGTATAAAATGAAGTACAAAAAAATTGTATAATTATAAGTGCATAGGAAGATTTTATACAATTTGAATTTGTATAAAACGAGAAAAAGAGAGGCAAAAAAGACTTGGGCATGGTATATATACAATTGAATCGAATTGTATAAAACGAGAAAGAGAGAAATTATATACATTTTGAATTTGTATAAAACGAGAAAGAGAGAAAGACAAAAGAGACTTGAGTAGGGAAGTACTTTTATTGTATATTATAAGTATATAAGACAGAGATATATGTATTTACATATGTATATATAATTTTCTCTCGCTTTATACAATTAGAAACACAATTTATACAATTCTGTTGTATAAAGCGAGAGAGGTGAGCGGAGGAAGCGAACGAGAGAGGTAGAGTGGCGAGCAAGAATATGAGGGAGAGAGGGACTGACATATAATTTGTTATAGAACACAAATAAATCAAAAGGTAGGTATTATATTTATTTTATATTATTAATTTATTCATTTATACAATTATCCCAATTAATATCACTCCAAAACTGACGTGGAAATAAAATTAAAACTAAACTTAAATTAAGCGCGTTTGAGATGAAAATAAAGTCAAAAAGTAATTTTTTTTAACCTCCACCGCCTTGTTTTCTTCTTTTCCATGCTTCTCTTCTCTTAGTTTCCTTAAAAAATTTCTTCCTCATTGTTTTCTACGCACAGTTTACAATTTATCACTCAATTTCATTTCTTCTTTAACACATTTTTTTTACATTTTTTCACTCAATTTCATCAATATACCTAGAAAAAAGTAATTTTTTAAACTTAAATTTCACAATAATTTTAGGAATTCGACTTTGTTCACCTAACTTTTCCATTTTCTCCTTCAAATTTTTGTAGAAAGAAACTAAAATGCCATGGATCTGAAATGGATCGAAGCAAAAAACAATTTGCACTAGAAACGCCATGGATCTTGTTATTTGTAGTTTTGATGATTTGACAAACAATGGGACCTCATAAAGGTATCAGGTTCTCTAATTGTGTATTGCAGGTGTCTTGTTTGAGGTATTGCAGAAGAAACAAAACCAGGGACCTAGTAGAGGTACCAGGCTCTCATGAAAATGAGTCAGTCGACTGCCAGCTGGAGACGGTACAGAAAGTAGGTGCACACTTCCCGATGGCGTCAGAAAAGTGTGACCTTTTCAGCAAATGGCAAAGGAGTTTAGGAAAGTGACTTGCCCACATAAAAGGCACTTTCCAAAACATTTGCTTTTTGGTTTTTGCAACTTGATAAAAACTTTTCAAGAACTCTTGCAAAGGCTACACAAAGCAAAGGCAGAATTATTCCAAGGACAACAGCAACATCTGGAGCTTTTCGTCTAGTTGTTTAGGAATTTATTCTCTTGTTCTTAAATTGTAAACCACTCCTAAATCTATAAAGGAATTGGTGTGTTGTGTTAGAAGTCTAAGTTGTCCAGGTGGGATAGCTTAGTGGGTAGATTGTTTTTCTACTTAGGCTTGTTGAGCAATAGAGGACTATTGCTTAACGGTAAGATTGATAACTCTTTCTTACGTTTGGTGTAATCGTGTTTCGCTTTTGCTTTTGAAGATTAGTGAAAACGATTGAAAATCCTGTGAGACAGGTCGTGGTTTTACTCCCTTAAGCAAGAAGGTTTCCACGTAAAATCATTGTGTTGATTTTACTGCATTTAACTTTCTGGTATTTTTCTGAAGTGAAGTAAGGGACCTGGTCCATTACTTGTTAAGTGAAGGCACATATTCTATCAAGTGGTATCAGAGCGGGCACTATCTATTTGGTTAACACCAAGGAAGTGATTTTGTTCTAGAATGGCAGCTCCACTTAACCTCGAAGAAGGTCAGTCAACACACAGACCTCCTCGTTTCAATGGACATTTCTACAGTTGGTGGAAAGTTAGAATGCACGACTATCTCATGGCTGAAGAGAGCGAGTTATGGGATATTATACTAGATGGACCTTTTGTTCCAATGATGGAAGTAAAGGATGGAGAAAAGACCACTACTGTCCCAAAGCCCAGGCAGAAATATGATGAGGCTGACAGGAAAAAGATTGAAAAGGGTTTCAAAGCTAAAACTCTTCTGGTCTGTGGGATAGGACCTGATGAGTACAACAGAGTGTCAGCCTGTGAGTCTGCTAAAGAAATTTGGGATTGCTTGTTGACTGCACATGAAGGAACTGAACAAGTCAAAGAATCCAAGATTGACATGCTTACCTCACGATATGAGAACTTCAAAATGAAGGAAGGAGAAACCATACATGACATGTACACCAAGTTGTCCTCCATTACAAATGAGCTGAGAAGTCTGGGTGAAC
This sequence comes from Solanum habrochaites, assembly GCA_027704765.1. NCBI lineage: Eukaryota > Viridiplantae > Streptophyta > Magnoliopsida > Solanales > Solanaceae > Solanum > Solanum habrochaites. The sequence continues at coordinate 4,674,572 of JAKWJA010002496.1, forward strand.
CTATAAGCATGACCAAACAAGTCAGGAAAGTGCTTCGAATTCTTCCAAAGTCTTGGGAGAGCAAAGTTGATGCCATTACAGAAGCCAAGGACTTGAAGGTGCTGACCATGGATGCCTTGATTGGAAATCTTAAAACACATGAGATGAATCGAAACCATGATTTGTCAAAAAGGGAAGTCAAGAAGGACAAGTCATTGATGTTGAAGTATAAATCAGATGAAGATTCAAGTGATGATGATGATATGGCATATCTCATCAGTAGATTTCAAAAGATTGTAAAAAAAAACAAAATGTATAAAAGAGGAACAAATGGGACTCGAAATGCTGCTCAAGGTGATACTTGCTACAAGTGTGGAAAATCTGGGCACTTCATCAGAGAGTGTCCTTTACTCAAGAATGAAAACAAGGAACATCAAAAACACAGAGGTGACAAAGAAAATAGAAGGGACCTGGTACCTGGTAACAGAGATCGAAAAGCTGCTGCTGATATGGTTGTCAAAAGGGCTCTTGCTGCATGGGGAGATTCTTCTAGTGACTCAGAAGATCCTGATGAGCCAAAAGATGTGTCGATGGTTGCTGTGCATGAGGAGGAAACTGTCTTCAATGAAATGTTTGCTCTCATGGCACACACAGACAATGAAGAAGAAGACAATCAGGTAACTCTTCTTGACATGAAAAGGGACTTGGATAAATATTCTCTTAAAAAATTGAGAACCTTGGCAAAAGTCATGTTAGATTCTGTGATAGAGTTAACATCTGAAAGAGATACCATGATTGCTGAACTTGAAATTTTAACTGAAAACAAAGGTCAATTTGAAGACACAATGTCAAGAATGGTGTCTCTAGAGTTAAAAAACTCTGAACTTAAGAACCAGTTGTGTCAGATTACTGAAGAAGCAGAAAAGCTAAATGGAAAACCAAATAGTCTGCAAGCTGAAATTCAAGTAAAATTGAAAAACTCTGAAAAAAATCTTAGTTTGTCACTTGAAAAGAGTAACAAATTAGAACAGGATATTGTGAAACTTAAGAAAGAGCTTGAAAATTCTCTTAAGTGGACCAAATCCTCAAAGTTGCTGTCAAATGTGACAAATCAGAGTAATTTCAATAAGAAAGGACTAGGAAGTTTGAACATAAGTCCTCCTTATAACCCTCACAGTAAGTATGTGTTTGTGTCTGACAATCTGTTGTGTCTTCATTGTGGTAAGAACGGACATTTGAAGAATGAGTGTGCTAGCTGGAGAAAATCGTGTGAAAGATACTCTAATTCTGCTGAAAGACAAAATGTACCAAAAGAGAGACCTGGTCCTACAGAGCCTGTCTCAACTCACAAATTTGAAAAAAAATCTATTTCTGCTCCTATGTCTTTTGCTAGAAAGCTTCAAAGTCTACCATACTGGACCAAGTACAATCTGATCACTCCTTTGTCTGCCTACTGGGAACTCAAGCTGAAATGGGTTCCCAAGCGTAACAAGTGATTTTTGGTGCAGGTGAGTGAGAGGAGCAGCAGTCAATGCTGGTATATGGATAGTGGCTGCTCTAAACATATGACTGGTGATGTAAAGAACTTCCTCTCACTCAAGACCCTCCAAGGAGGAGGTGTCTCATTTGGTGATGGCAAGAAGGGATACATTTTGGGAGTTGGCAAAGTAGGAAGATCTCTTGAAGATTCTATTGACAATGTTTATCATGTGGATGGGTTGAAGTACAGCTTGCTAAGTGTGTCACAAATCTGTGACAAAGGAAATGAGGTCAGGTTTACTTCTGAGAAATGCACTGTGGTGAGTTTAACTACAAACAAGGTAATTCTCACTGCACACAGAAGTAAAAATATGTATGTGGCAAACTTGGAAATCTCTCATGGAGATGACTTAACATGTCTCAGTGCTCAAAATGAAAATGCTGATCTCTGGCATCGTAGGCTGGGACATGTGAGTTCATCTTTATTAAATAAGCTGATTTCAAAGGACCTGGTCCGAGGGTTGCCCAAAATGAAGTTTCCTGATAATAAAATGTGTGAAGCTTGTGTTAGAGGAAAGCAAATCAGATCATCATTCAAGCCCAAGAATCAGGTAACCTCATCAAGAACCTTAGAGCTGCTTCATATGGACCTTTGTGGACCCTTGAAGGTTCAAAGCAGAAATGGCAAGAAGTACATTTTGGTGATTGTAGATGATTATTCAAGATACACCTGGACGAGATTTTTGAGATCAAAGGCAAATACAGCTGATGAGCTAGTGATATTCTTTAAAATGATTCAAACCAAATTAAATCAAGTTGTTTGCAGCATTAGATCTGATCATGGTACAGAGTTTGAAAACTCAACACTGGATAAATTCTGTATGGAAAATGGTACAAGTCACAACTTCTCTGCTCCAAGAACTCCTCAACAAAATGGAGTAGTGGAGAGAAAGAACAGAACCTTGGTGAACATTGCCAGAACTATGATTATTGAATCAAATCTTCCTCAAAGTTTCTGGGCTGAAGCTGTTAACACAGCATGTCATGTTACCAATAGGTGTCTAATAAGAGCTGTGTTGAATAAGACTCCATATGAACTGCTCAATAACAGAAAGCCAATGCTGAACTATCTTAGAGCTTTTGGATGCAGATGTTTTGTGCTAAATAATGGGAAGGATGATCTGGGAAAATTTGATCCAAGAAGTGATGAAGGAATATTTGTTGGATATTCTTCATTCAGCAAAGCCTACAGAATATTCAACAAACGAACACAATGCATTGAAGAAAGCATTCATGTTGTTTTTTATGAAAATGGAAGCTTGAAGAATGATGGATCAGATGATGATGATGATGTACTCAAAATGCTAACATCCAGGAAGATTGAAGGTGCTGAAACTGATGCAGATCAACAACTGAATAATGATTGTGTTGTTCAGAATCACAGTCTACCTGAAGATGATGCTGAGGTTGAACAGGATGATAGAGTACCTGGTACTATTCAAAACTCCAGCCAGAGTACATCAGACTCCCCAGAAGATGATGTCACTCCTAATGAAGAAGATCATGATGATCTGTCAAATCAGCCTGCTGCAAGGTCAGGATGGAAGCATAGTTCATCACATCCTCTTGATAATCTCATTTCTCCCTTGAATTCTGGAATTCAAACTAGATCAAAAACTAGAAATCTAGTTGCATTCTCAGCATTCATATCATCCATTGAGCCTAAGAATGTTAAAGAAGCATTAGGTGATGCAGACTGGATCAATTCTATGCAAGAAGAACTTCATCAGTTTGAAAGAAGTAAGGTATGGTACCTGGTTCCTCGACCTGAATGCAGAACAATAATAGGAACCAGGTGGGTATTCAGAAACAAACTTGATGAAAATGGAGTTATTACTAGAAATAAATCCAGGCTGGTGGTGCAAGGATACAATCAGGAAGAAGGAATTGACTATGATGAGACTTTTGCACCTGTTGCCAGAATGGAAGCTATTAGAATCCTAATAGCTTTTGCTGCTTTTATGGGATTTAAGCTGTATCAAATGGATGTGAAGAGTGCATTTCTGAATGGAGATCTCAAAGAGGAGGTGTATGTCAAGCAACCTCCTGGTTTTGAAGATGCAGAGCTACCAAATCATGTGTTCAGATTGAATAAGGCATTATATGGTCTGAAACAAGCTCCAAGAGCTTGGTATGAAAGATTGTCAAAGTTTCTGTTGAAGAATGGTTTCAAAAGAGGCAAGATAGACAATACTTTGTTCTTACTAAAAAGAGAACAAGAATTGCTTATCATTCAAGTTTATGTGGATGACATAATTTTTGGAGCTACTTCGGAACATCTCTGTGAAGAATTCTCATCATTGATGGGAAAGGAGTTTGAAATGAGTATGATGGGCGAGTTGACATTCTTTCTGGGGCTGCAAATCAAGCAATCATCAAATGGAACTTCAATATGCCAGGAGAAGTACATCAAAGAGCTGCTGAAGAAATTCGATATGTTTGATTCCAAACCTATTGACACTCCTATGGGAACAAATTCCAAGATGATAGTAGAAGAATCTGATCCCCTTGTGAATCAGACAATGTACAGAGGAATCATTGGCTCCTTGCTATATCTGACTGCTAGCAGGCCTGATATTGTGTATAGCGTTGGAATGTGTGCTAGGTTTCAAGCATGTCCTCATGATTCACACCTAAAGGCTGCAAAACGTATACTTAGATACTTGAAGAAAACAGGGGACCTGGTTCTCTTTTATCCTGCAGGTGATACTTTTGATCTGGTTGGTTTTGCAGATGCTGATTTTGCAGGTTATCAAGTTGACAGGAAGAGTACCTCTGGAATGGCTCATTTCCTAGGATCATCACTCATCTCTTGGGGCACCAAGAAGCAGAACTCTGTGGCTCTTTCAACAGCTGAAGCTGAATATGTAGCTGCTGCAGCTTGTTGTTCTCAATTGCTGTGGATCAGGCAACACTTAGAAGACTTTGGAATCCACATTAAAGCAATTCCTCTCATGTGTGACAACACTAGTGCTGTGAGTATGGGAAAGAACCCAGTTCATCATAAGAGAACAAAGCACATTGATGTCAGACATCATTTTTTGAGAGACCATGTTGAGAAGGGTAATATTGTGCTCACATACTGTCCAACGGAGGAACAGATAGCAGACATCTTTACCAAGGCTCTCAGCAAGGATCAATTTGAGAGAAATCGTTTAAAGTTGGGAATGTTGATCTCCAAGTAATGCCTTTAGCATCCAACAGTAGAACTCCCTTGATGGTTAAAATTGCAGTGCAGGTATCCTTTGTGTGAATCTTAAATAGTTGAACAAGATCACTTTTTGTATCTTTCGTAGGTATACTCTCAATAGGGACCTGCTCAGCAAAAGAAGAGACTAGAACAATTAAGGAATGAAGTTAAACTCTATCATGGTACCTGGTACCTGTCCAGGTTAGCATTTTTACATTAAATTTAAACTAAAAATTTTGACCGTTGAAAATGCCACGTGTCAGTCATCGGTTACTCTGACCGATCAGTCCAATCGTTTCTCTCTCAAACGACGCATCTAATCAGGGACCTGGCACCCTTTCACTTCTTTTTAAAAGGGGTCTTTTCTTCTTGAAACTCTCATTCGTCTCTTAACTTTATCTCTCTCATTATCACAAGGCTTCTCACATTCAAAGGCATCTCTGTTTTCTTTTTTTTTTCTTCAAAGAACCCTTCCAGCATCACAAACATGTCTTCCTCTTCATCTTCTTCTAAGCAAATGTTGGATGCACTTAGTGAAATTGCGCCCCTTGCTTTCTATTCTCCAACACCTACTCAAGCCAGACTTCCTCCCCCACCCAGTCCTCCACAAAATACTCCTGATAACCCTTTCTTCTCCATAGATCTAAACACTTCTGCAGTGACCACTGGACCTGGTCCATTTGAAGACATGTTGCCTGACAACATGTTTGAAGGAGATTTACCACAAATTGGGGCTTCCGAGTCTAATATACTGGCAGCAAGTGAGGAACTCGTGATTGAAAGCCTAGCAATGATGCGAGAAGAATCCAGAGCAGAACAAACTGATGCACTGGTAAGAGAAGAGGTAAGACCTTCTCAACCCATTTTCGATAAAACCCCCGACTTAGGGCGGTACTCTTCTTCCTCTTCATCTGAATCTGCAAGTGAGGAAGAACCATTAAAATGGAAAGTTGAGAGTAGAAAAGGGAAGGAAAAGGTCGTGGAGAAGACTCCTAAGAGAAGACCTAATACAAGGTCTGCTGCACAAAAATTGATGGTAAATGCCTTGAAGGCAAGCGCACAATCTGCTGCTGCAGTCAGAAGTGCACGAACCTTCAAGGTATCACATTTCAAGATACCTAAAGAAAAACTGGTTGAGTTGTCTGGAGATGAGGTTGAAAAGAAAAATAACAAGAAAAGGTCAGGAAAGAAAAGGGAAAGGGTTACAAAGAAGGTTGAAAAGTCACAGTCAAAAGGGAAGAGATCTGAGAAAAGGAGAAAGCGGACACAGGGACCTGGTCCTCAAGCCAGGAAAGTTGAGAATGTCAACTTGCAGGAAATAGTTGACAGTCTGAGGAAACAAGCAGTCCTCGCTGGAAGAGTGTTTGATATGGGGATTATTACTCTTCCGGGCATGGATTCACTGCATGACATGGTGGAGATCCAATCTTGGCTGCACCTGTTCAACAGGAAATTCCCCATCCTTCATGAAGAAGAGGTTCGTGAATTCTATTACAATGTTAAATTCCTGGAAGATGGGAGCCTCCTCACACGTGTGAACAATATTGCTATTTCTTTGAATGAGGAGGTGTTGGGCAGAATCCTCAAAGTGCCTACAGAGGGGACCCGGTCTGTGCTGAACAAACATTGCTCTTCAGAATTTGCATCCCTGATTTCTAAGACTCCCACAACTAAGGTTGCTGGGATCTATAAGAAAATTATGAAGAGTGAGTATCAGCTGGTCTTCGAGTTTGTCAACAAGGTGGTTCTTCCTCGCACAGAAAAGAGAACTCTTGCTACTGCTGCTGACTTGTACGCAATGGAGATGCTGTGCAGCTTTGAGGCTCTGAGCCTTCCTAGTCTCATGATTGAACACATTCACAAAACAGTTATTGAGAGGAAAGGAGTACATGGAATGGGGTATGGATACTTTCTCACTGAAGTATTCAAGCACTTTCAGATTCCTCTTGGTATTGGAAAGGTGGGGACAGTTAAACAAACTATCTCTGAGCATACCTTGTTTGAATGTGAATGTATTGAAGGCAGAGGCTTACCAAAAAGCAAGATGGCTCAACTTCTTGAGGACCTGGATAAGCTTAAACATGAGACTGAAGAACTCACTGTGCGGTTGAGTAGTAAAGAGGCTGAAATTGCTGTACTCAAAGCAGAGCTGCTCACTGCACAAAGTGAGGGACCTGGTTCTTTAGTTGTACAAGCTCTGGAGAAAGAGAACCGCGAGTTGAAGGCGAAGATAACTGCCTTGCAAGAAAAGGCCATCAAGGATAATGATGCTGCCAATGCACGACTCACTCTTGTTATCCAGTCCCTCTCCAAAAAGACCCCCTCTTCCTAAATTGTCAATCAATCTCTCCCTGTGTCATTTTTTTTTGTGGCTGCTCTTCGTGTTGATGAATTTTAGTTTGTCTTTAATGTATTTATGTTATAATGGCATGTTGGTTACTTTATTCCTTTGTTGTTCTTCCTCTGTTCTTTTGCGACTGCTCTTCCTCTACTGTTTGATTGCTTATTAGCTCTGATCTTGCTCAGTATTTATGATTGACTCAATGGTTTACTGCATCTCCTTTTTATGATGCCAAAAGGGGGAAGTAAAACTGTTAGTAGCTAAATAAGGGGGAAGTAAAACTGTTAGTACATAAATAAGGGGGAATATACAGTAAGGGAGAATACAATGTCAGGGGGAACAATTCTGGTGAAGACCTCAGATCATATCATTGTTTGTCATCATCAAAAAGGGGGAAAATGTTATTTGTAGTTTTGATGATTTGACAAACAATGGGACCTCATAAAGGTATCAGGTTCTCTAATTGTGTATTGCAGGTGTCTTGTTTGAGGTATTGCAGAAGAAACAAAACCAGGGACCTAGTAGAGGTACCAGGCTCTCATGAAAATGAGTCAGTCGACTGCCAGCTGGAGACGGTACAGAAAGTAGGTGCACACTTCCCGATGGCGTCAGAAAAGTGTGACCTTTTCAGCAAATGGCAAAGGAGTTTAGGAAAGTGACTTGCCCACATAAAAGGCACTTTCCAAAACATTTGCTTTTTGGTTTTTGCAACTTGATAAAAACTTTTCAAGAACTCTTGCAAAGGCTACACAAAGCAAAGGCAGAATTATTCCAAGGACAACAGCAACATCTGGAGCTTTTCGTCTAGTTGTTTAGGAATTTATTCTCTTGTTCTTAAATTGTAAACCACTCCTAAATCTATAAAGGAATTGGTGTGTTGTGTTAGAAGTCTAAGTTGTCCAGGTGGGATAGCTTAGTGGGTAGATTGTTTTTCTACTTAGGCTTGTTGAGCAATAGAGGACTATTGCTTAACGGTAAGATTGATAACTCTTTCTTACGTTTGGTGTAATCGTGTTTCGCTTTTGCTTTTGAAGATTAGTGAAAACGATTGAAAATCCTGTGAGACAGGTCGTGGTTTTACTCCCTTAAGCAAGGAGGTTTCCACGTAAAATCATTGTGTTGATTTTACTGCATTTAACTTTCTGGTATTTTTCTGAAGTGAAGTAAGGGACCTGGTCCATTACTTGTTAAGTGAAGGCACATATTCTATCAGATCTGAAAAACATCTTCTATACTCAAGTTGGAGGTGGAAACTCATTAATATGAAGCTCATGGATCTTAAATATGCTATAGCTTGGAACGCCATGAATTTGAGAAATGAAACTCAGTGAAACGTCATTAGATCCATTGTTGAAGCTTTGAGCTCACCGCAACACCTGCAACATAAACTAAAAGCAAAATAATCAAAAGGTGGTACGGTAAAGGGGTTTGGTTCGGTGTTTGCCAATGACTGATTTGGAGTTTTAGGTGGTTGTCTGTAGTGGCTAAGATAGTTGTTTAGTGGTTGTTCTTTGTTGGAGATGGTTTGACAGTTGGGAAAAGAGGTTGGGATGACGTTAACGAGGTAAGTTTGTGGTGGCAATGAGTTGATTTTTCTTCACCGGAGACAAAGAGAATTGTGATATAAATTCAAAATGTTTTTTCTAGTCAGATTAGAGTAAGTGAATATGATTTGAATTGGAAGAAAATATGATTATTAGAGAATTTTAATAATTTGTTAGAAATTAATTAGTGTAAAATAGAGTTAATAAAAAATTTTAATTATAAAAAAAAAAGAAGTTATAATTTAAAACGTGGTGTTGACGTGATGGTGATATTGTACTTATGTGGCAGCAAATATTATACATCACATACTGTGAGATTTTATGGTTTCAAGGTGGTAAACTTTACTTCTAAATAGCAAATATATGTAATAGATTATCATAATAGTTGAAGCGTGAAATCAATTTTTCGATACGAGGAGGGATTACCTATCCTAATTAATCCACAAACATAGTATATCTTAACTTTGGCCATTATTTCAACAAAACTTACAAAATTTCAAATTTCTAAAGGATGAAGCTTTTGCTTTATAATAATAGCCTCAATTCAAATCCATTATTTATTCTTTATTTCAAAAGCATTTACATCTTTTGCGATATTTCTTTACTTGAAAGGTAATTATTTGGTTGAAAAGTGCCAAAGTTCATTCATTTATTCAATTTATAAGTTCTTCCACTGTTTTTCCTTTTCCTTTAATTAAACGGTATCTTCCGCCTTTGCCAAATTAAATTCATATTTCTCGCCTTTCATCACCACAAGTTTAAAAATTCACGGCCAAAGCGATCGCCACCGGATTCACGTGAATTCAGGCTTCCCTTCGAGATATCATATACAGTAATATTATATTTTTTAAAAATATTAAAATATAGATATTTAACTGAGTGCGGAGTTGAAAGGGTAAAAAAAATTATCAAAAATTCCAAAAGGGCATATTAATTTTTTTACAAAAACCAAAACGGTAAAATCGCTCACGATGTAGTGATTTTTGCCGTCTGAAAAAGTGAAATCGCAGCAATAGCAGCGATTTCTTAAACTTGCTTTTTTAAAAAAAAAAAAAAATTAAACAAATCGCTCCACACGGAGCGATTTTCAAAATCAAAAAAAAATTATTTTTTTATAAGTCGCTGCTTCTGCCAACTTCCACTAAATTATTTAATTTTTTTTATTTTTTGCTTTATCTAAAAAAAAATTGAATTCAATTTTTTTTTAAAAAAAATAAATCATTGCCAGCGATTTTTAATTAGTTTTTTTTTTAAAAAATCAAATCGCTATAAAGGCAGCGATTTATACTTAATTTATATTTTTTTTTTGAAAATTTAATTAAATCACTGCAAAAAAAATTAGCCGATTAAATTAAATTTTTCAAAATAAAATAAAAATTTAAATGTAAAGCAAAAAATGTCTTAATTAAGAATTCATTTTATTTTTTTTTGTAATTTAATCTACTAAATTTTTTTGCAGCTATTTAATTAATTTATTTTTTAAAAAATATAAATTAAGTGTAAATCGCTGCCTTTACAGCGATTTGATTTTTAAAAAAAAAAAATTAAAAAAATCTCTGCCAATGATTTTTTTAAAAAAAAAATTGAATCAATTTTTTTTTAAAATAAAGCAAATAATAAAAAAAATTAAAAAACTTAATTGAAGTGGCTGCAGAAGGACTTATAAAAAAGGTATTATTTTTTTTATTTTGAAAATCGCTCCGTGTGGAGCAATTTGATTAATTTTTTTTTAAAAAAAAACAAATTTAAGAAATAACTGCAATATCACTTTTTCACAAAGCAAAAATCGCTACATCGTTAGCAATTTTATCGTTTTGATTTTAAAAAAATTAATGTGTCCTTTTGAAATTTTTGATAGTTTTTTTAGCCTTTTAACTCCGTACTCATATTTAACACAACAGTTGAAGTATCCCATAATATGATAATAATTGGATACACTTTTCTAAAACTCATAAATTTTTAGTAGTTTGTTTCTGGAAAAAGTAATTGTTTTCAAAAAATCATACTAAATGATGTAGAAAAAAAAGGGGAAAATTTAGCGATTTGTTCGAGGCCGTAAACAAAATGAATAATATTTGAAAGGCACGGAGAATCGCTTATTGATTTTGCCAACCTTCAATGCAAGTGTTCATCATTCTTTGATTGACGCACTTGCTCTGCTAATTGGCTTTTTTAAAATAATATTTGTCATATATAACACAAACCAATTCAAAAAAAAAAACTTATGAAAGGAAGAAAAATTACTAACAATTTACGAGTATTTGATAAGTGGAGAAGATGATCAAGTGTTGGATTTTAAAGGGCAGGAAAAACTGAAAACGTAACCCTAGTTCAAAATGGGCCTAGACTTGTCAAGTTAAAAAACCCAAGTGTGTGTATGCAACTATATATAGCCCACCGGTATTACTCTGTTTTCGGGAATTACACCTAACGACCTTAGAAATAGATGATCTTAGAAGTGTAAATTAGGTATATAGCATATTATATAGTCATATTCTCAAGTTATGGCATAAGAGTTTGATTTTCATTCTATAACATTTAATATATCAACTTATAGCATTTCTTTAAATTAAAATATTGTAAATATTTATTCTGTAAAATTAGGACGAAAAATAAAATTTAAAAATAATTAATTAAAATTGGATAATTTCCATGAATGTAGTTACTGTTATTAACTGATAACAAAATATGCACCTTTTAAGGGATTTTAAAATATATTAATTATAGATATGCACCTTAATTATCTCAATCTGTTTTTAATGGTAATTATTTTTGATTTTTTATCCTTAAAAAATTGTATTCTGTTATCTTTCTTTCCATAAACGTTATCATTTTTTCCCAGAAATTGGACTATATTCATATATTCGAATTCTGTCTTATTTTATCATTTTTTTTAAAAAAAATAATTAAAATTGAAGGTTGAAAAAGTTTAGATTTGATTTAATGGAGAAAATTGTGTCAATTTTAATTAAACATGGTGGCAAATGGAATTCATCAGGTTAGTTTTTTTTTAATATTTTAGTAATATGTCGTATTTTTTTTCCCATGTTATATTGCATATGTTAAATTGATATACATTTTTTTTGTGATACATTTATTCAGTGTTTCTACTAATAAATTTTTCGTAATATTAAATGTATTTTCATGTGTAAATAAAACGAAGAATGATGTTAAATGTGATTACTGGTTAAAAATAAAAATTTTCTAATTTTTGATCAAAATCAGAAACAGATCCACATTTCAAACCAGTTATAGCAACAAACTCTTTTAACCCAAAATAAAACTCTTTACCATTTACTTTAATGACAAACATGTCATCACTAACATTTTCATTCCCCATTATAAATAAGTGTCTCAACAATTGACATTGGATTTTAATGTGATGCAAATTATAAAAAATCCAAAAGGTGTTTCATCTAGGAATTGTTGAACTTATCTTGACCTAAAAAAGTCAACAAATCCGCAAACACATTCATGTTAATACATGAAGACAAATGTGTTTGTTTCTTCTTCTCCTAAAAAATTATAAAAATTAAATACATTAATCATACACATATTCATACACATAGTATACAAAACATAATGCAGTTAATCATACACAATTCAAACAAACTTACAACATAATATTGAAAAATACATAATTCATACACATAGTATACAAAACATAATGCAGTGAATCATACACAATTCAAACAAACGTACAACATAATATTGAAAAATACATAATTCATACACATAGTATACAAAACATAATACAATATAATCATACACATTTCAAACAAACCTACAACATTCTTTCATACACAATATATTCAACACCAAAATATACAAATCAAAACATAAAGTATAACTAATTATGGATATTACTATTCAACAGTATCAAAAAACTTGATACAAAAAATTCATACACATTTCATACACATTTTATATATACAGTGAATCATACAAAATTCATACAGTGAATCATACACAATTCATACAGTTAATCATACACAATTCATACAGTGAATCATACATAAAAAATACATGTTTCAACAATTGATATTGTAATATGAAGAAATCTGTAATTTCATACAGTGAATCATACACAATTCATACATTATTTATTTACATAAAATTTATATTTTAACTATTTTATACCCAAATAACAGAAAATAAAAATAACAGAACATAAAAAAGTTTTAAAAAATCAACTTTTACTAGCCTTTGAACTTTTTTGGGTTTAACTGTTTCTTCTTCTTCTTGTAAATGTGAAGTATCGATTTCAGATGCTCTTGATTTTTTGGATTTTGATTTTATCAACTCTTCCACAAAATCAGATTCAGAATCTGATGATTTCTCGATTTCTTTTCCTTTCCTCTTCTTTCCTCTTTCTTTCGTCATTTTCTCAGATTCATCTACTTTTTTCTTTTCTTTCCCTTTTCTCTTCTTCTCGTTCTCCTTTGGATGTTTTTTTTTCTATTGTTGATTTCCCTGATCTAGATTTAACTTTAACAGATGAAAGTATAGATTGTGTTTGTGATAAAATTTTGAAAGATGAGCATGAAAATCGTCTGAGCTTGCTTCTTCATTCAATCTTCTACTTTTTCTCAGGGTTTCGTTGCCTCTTTTCGACATTGTACGGTTTGTTTATCGCAAGAGTTGAAGATTTGAGTGCTAAAAATGAAGATTTGAATGCAACTATTTGAGAATTCTTGAAGAAGATTGTTAAGAGAGAAGTGATTTTGAGAGAAAATTTGGTGAAACTAAAAATTTAGGCGTGCGAATTTTGGTGAAAAGTTTTGATAGACGTGCAGAGGTAATGATTTTGAAAAGAGTTGGGGAAGAACAAAAATTTGGGGAATATAAATTTATTTATTTATTTAGATAACATTTTATAGTTTTATTTTTAAAACTGTAATTGTTTTAGATTTTGATAAAATCCCTATTATTTTGTAGTTATCTTAAAAAAGGTAATTATATAATATTTAATTTAAATTACATTAATTAAAAGTTTTGTTTAAAAAAGGTAACTTAAAATAATAAATTTAATTAACTACATTGGTTTAAATAAGGTAATTGAATTATTTAAATAAGTTAATTATTATTTTTAAAAAATTAATGAGAATAATATATTATTTCTTGATATGCTATAACTTGATAATAATATGCTATAAGTAGTTTATTATTAAAAAGTTTGTTTATAACTTGATATTTAACATCTTAAATGTGTGTTAGTGTTATTTTTATATCTTAGAATGTTTGATATATGGGAAAATCGTATATAATAGAAAGTTAATAACATAAAATAAATGGAGTAGCTAGAGTTTGATTTAATTGTGATCCATAGCAAACGTTTGTAAAAAATTGTCAGGAGCTCTCTCCCAAATATGTCGCTCGCCACTCTCCTCTAATCTCTCGCTCGCTTTCTCACTTTTTATACAAACACAAATATATAAAAATTATTTCTAATTGTATAAAGCAGAGAAAATTGTATAAATACATATATTTTTGTTCCCCTCTCTCCCCTCTCCCAGATCTCGCTCGCCAACCTCGTCTTTCTCACTTATACAAACAGAAGTGAAATGTATAAATTGTGTTTATGTTTATATAAAGCGTGAGAAAATTGTATATACATATGCAAGTACATATATTTTCATCCTAACACTTATAATTATACAATAAAATACTCCCCTGCCCAGTTTCTTGTGACTTTCTCTCTTTCTCGTTTTATACAACTTTCAAATTGTATCTAATTTCTCTCTTTCTCGTTTTATACAATTCGATTCAATTGTATATTCCTTGTCAAGTCTCTTTTGTCTTTCTCTCTTTCTCATTTTATACAAATTCAAATTGTATATAATCGTCTTATACACTTATAATAATACAATTCGTTTTATACACTTCGTTTTTATACAGTTCTCTTTCCAAGTGTCTTTTTTTTTCTTGTTTTATACACTTCGTTTTATATAATTTGCTTCAACTGTATATGTATAGCGAATTATACAGTTTCTATGTTTGCTATGGAGTACAATTATGCAAACTTTGCTATAACATACAAATATAAATTTTTTATTTGCTATATGTGAAAGTTGCCCTTGATATATCGGTAAACATTGATGGACAAATGTCAAAATTCATATATATCTTATCACTATCTCGTGAAAATAGAGAGATTGTTTCTGAAAACCCTTGGACTAAAGGTGAGATTAGAAAAGCAGAATAAAATCTACGAGAGAAAAAGAATAACAACAAAAAGTTGGGATAGTCGATATGTGCTTGCTTAGTGTTACTCTTTAACCTTCACTATCTAAGTCTTATTTAACCCTCACTATCCAGCAAGCTCCAGCTCGAAAACAATTTAGTCTCTTTTCTAGTACGATTACTCAAGCAAAAACTTGTTTAAATTATAACAATTTTAAAGTCTATTTGTGTATCAAGTATAATTTTAGTTTTTTATATATAGAAAATATAGGCTATGTATGCATGAGGTTTTCATTGGCGAGTGGTTTTCTAAAATTATTTTCTGCTAATTTATAGATATTAAGTTTTACGTGAAAATGCTTTCCACCTGATGAATATTGAAATATACTTTGTAGAGGTAAATTTTACCTTTTAATCTTTAAACTTTTATAATACTGTATTAAGTTATTTCCAACTAAAAAGTACAAGTGTAAAAAGTTTGTACAGAAATTTCAGAGACCAAATGCATAGTGAGTTAGACATCTAATTTTTTCGTTTTGAATTATTCACGCGCAAACCACATAGGAGAGGTAATGAGCACTAGGTAAGTCCAACTCGACCCAGAAGGCAAACTTCTTGCCAGCGATGGCAATGAGTTTCTAACTTGAAACTTTGAACATAAAAGTCTCAAGCTCAAACCCGAAGGGTGAATCAAAGGGTTTTCTAATGTATGTATGTCAATACATTCCTAAACCAAAATTTGACATAAAAATGTGCTCTCCCAGTTCATCTTACCATACACGGTTCCTCACTCTCAGCCTCGTGAAAGATTGTGTGCTATCTTGCAAGCATCATCTAAGGTATACCCCGTGGCAGTGTTGATTCAAAAGAAGTTCCCAGTAGCCAAATATGTGTCACCAACATCTCCTCACTTCACTACTTTAAGACTGTACCGATGAAGAGTGAAGATGCATAATTTTACAGAGAACACTTGCCTTTGTCATATCCACTGTAGGACTTGATGCCAATGAACACCTCAACCTCAGAGAGCAGAGTTTGAACCGAACAACACTGACAGAAACAGCTTCTTCAGCTTGTTGAGAAAGAAGCAGACTCAAAAGAGCTACAAACATGTATATCTTAGTTTGTGCATAAAACTTGTTGTCCCCTCCAAACTACCTCTCCAGTCAATTAGCAAAAAACCCTTTCTGTCCTCTTCGGATTATCCTTCGGTCCACCTGGAAGTCAATATGTAAGCTAAAAAACATACTCCACAGATTACAGCTTCCTTGTTGCCTGACAGTGCAGAAACATATAACTGACCACTTTTTCACTTCCTTCTCTGCAATTCTGACTATGTTAGACAAGCTTCATGTCCGGTAATCCAACAAAATCTGGCTTGGCAAAACTACCTTCAGTAATTTCCTAATTTAGAGGCGAAAGTAAAAGAGTGACTTGTTTAAGGCCTGTTAAAAAGAGAGAGCTTTTTCCATCATCTCTTGATCAATCAGGATCAGCTCCAGCTAACTTCAAATTGGCGGGGAAGGAGAAAGATGGAAGAAGTCCATCTCTTAACTTCTAGATCCCTTTGGTTCAAGAGTAACAGGAAAGTGTTTTTTCGGAAAAAAAAAGAGGGTAATCTTAAGTTATTTAAGACTTCTTTTCGAGTTTTTGACCAAAATCATCACTATTATTTACCCTAATTTCATGACATCCTTATATTATCTATCCCGCTTAACTGGCGACATCCTTTAAGTTTCCCAAACTTAACCAAAACTTACCCTTACTTCGTCATGTACTTTTATTTCCTTGTGAATTTTCATACAAGCTAGCCCCTGAAAGAGCAGAACCAATAAATGTTGATCGACATAAAAAATTCTCATCTTCATGACGATGGAGAAATTAGGTAAATGCTTTCAGCTAGTTTTCAACATAGATGGATTACTTTGTCATTCTCAATCAAGTACAAACAGTGAATTATTAAGAGCTTGCTAAAAATTAAAGTTCAGACTTAGAAAGTGACAGTGAAAATTATATACTTTGCATATGCAGATATAGTTCTGGTGTTCAAAAGTTCTAATGTTGTATTCATCTTCTTTTAAAAGAGTGATCAATCCCAATTCTGCTCAACCCCAAAATGACGTCAATTGCTACAGAGTTGAAGCCAATGCATCATCTCGACTATTCAAGATAGATGAAGCAGACTTCTCTGTGCGAATATCAAAACTACTGCCAGTAATCTGTCAACTCTTCCACCTTTTAGTAAAAAAGAGTGTCATCAAAGGTACCAGTCCTCTACTTTGGGTTAAAAAACTCAGCAAAAGAATGATAATTGTCATTTGGCATTTTGGCCCTCATGGATTGTAACAAAAACAAAGCATTTAAGCCTTATATGGTTAGAAGGACTACATACGAGCACATGGGGTCCAATCGGAAAATAGCCATGTCTAATGGAGATGAAACGGTGATAATACTGAAACACAGAACAAAGAAAAAAAAGAGCAAATTGAGTAATCACTAATATTTCATAGACCAATTCTTCAGTTGAGCTAATATCTATATCACAATAATTGAACCACACACGAGTTTAAAACAATGCTTTTCTTATCACTCCACAATGGTCTACTATATGAGTGATAGAAGAATCATACCGACAATGGAGAAATACGATCCCCAAGAATTCCAAAAGAAAGATTAG
Source organism: Solanum habrochaites (assembly GCA_027704765.1). NCBI lineage: Eukaryota > Viridiplantae > Streptophyta > Magnoliopsida > Solanales > Solanaceae > Solanum > Solanum habrochaites. The sequence goes on from JAKWJA010002496.1 coordinate 4,692,025, forward strand.
ATCCTCGTGAGTTCAATCAACCAATTATGCCTTCACCTCGACTTGCTTTGGTCCTAGTTCAGGGAGCAGGAAACCAAGACCATCCTTAGGTTTAGCTTCCAAAGAAGCTTCCTTTCCATTTTGATACAACGGATTCGATGTCAAAATTCTCAACCCTTTATACCTATCAATCTCTAAAACCTCCGGCAATCCATTAGTACATCCCTTTGACATTCCCACATCAATCCTTATAGCTTGGTTACCACAAACTCCGTTTATCCCACTTTCTTGAATCGTATGTCCCATTATCATCCTCTTCGCTCCAGGAATAGTAGCAAGCACATGTTGAAGAGTAGAACAATCACAATCCTTCGCTAACTCATTCGAAAACCTCCTCAACCAAACAATAGAATCCTTTCCCCTCACTAAATCCCTTGAAACTCTTCCCTTCAATCCACAAATCCAATCCCTCACTTCCTCATTCACATTCTCGAATCCATAATCCACATGTTTAGGCAAAAGCCCACCATGAACAAACACGGAATCACCAACCACAACAACTGTTTGATTTTTCGATAAAAACCTCTCCGAAATAGGTCCCTTTGGCCTTAATGCTGCAATACGGATTCTAATCCCTTCAAAATACTCCGGTCTAACACCGCGAAATTCTGAAGGAATCCCTTCAAAAAGTTCTTTAAAACACCCCTTTTCACCCAACCCATTACATAACTTTTTCATATCAATACCTACAGAATACCACATAGCCCAATCTTGAAATTCTTTAAGGCCCTCTTTAGTAACATACCTAAAATCACCATCAACGTTCATAATTTCATGATTACCATTCATAGTAATTAAATTGCCATTTACCTTTGCAGCTTCCCTTTTCAATTTTTCAAGAAAATAAAGAATTTTCAACTCTTCACCACCACGGTCTAGCACATCACCTATTTGTACAACTGTTGTTGACCCACCACACCATTTATCATGATCATCAATTAAGCCAGCAAGTTTGAAGGATTCTTTGGATTTTTGAAAATCACCATGGATATCACCTATAGCAATTAAACGAGTCGGAGAAGGGAAGATTGTTTGTAATGGATTTTGGGGTTTTGGGGTTATTGGCGGCGGTAAGAAAATACCACCGCTGACAGAGAAATCGACAAATGTGTCAACGAAAGAGGAGAAGATTGTGGGGAGATTTTGGCATGTTAGATTCGCTTGTGACTCCATTTTTGCATATGATGTGAACAAAGTGAAGGTTTTTTTGTTTTGTTGACAAATAGAGGTTTTGTAAGATGACTTTGACTTTTGGTTGACCTAAATACTCTCTTTAGTGAATTTTTGTTTGATAATATATAGATATGAAAAACTACACAACATACTTAACTATTATATACATATTTTATCTAAAGTTTAAGAAAATATTGCTCATCGTATCACCTTTTAATAATTATATCATATATTTTAAAAGTTACATCAGATACACAAATCTCAAATATAATATTAAATAATTATCTTAAAATTCAAACTTCTTAATTAAAGATAAATTAACAATTATCTTTTATATATATATATATATATATATATATATATATATATATATATATCAAAAATCCATTTGAAAGAGAATTGGCCAGAATAATAATATAACATATTTCATACTACATTATTTTACTTTTTTGAAATTTTTTACCATTTTAGTTTTAATATCTTTTGATTAAAAAATTTAAAAAAAAAATTTAAAATAAAAAGAATATTATAGATTTTTAAAATTTCTGGCTAAATTTTCTAGTCATTTAGTATTACCCACCATATATATATAAAGGTGATAAAGTAAAAATGGAAATTTATTTTTTAAATAGGAAAAAAGGATAAATATATTTTCGAACTTTAAAAAATGATATGTCAATACCCTCTTTATACTTTTTGTCCTTCAGACCCTTGTCGTCCAATAATCGATGCACAATTGTCACTCCCACAAACCGCACACATTTTGTGTGCACATGGCGCAATCCTAAATCACTACCTAATTCACCAATTTTTTTAATCCAAATCTTAAGAACTCGCTCATGACCTAATAAACCCACCCGATTTGTGGATAAAATATACTCGCTAAATTTAAAAAAAGAAAAATTTAATCCTGGGAACTGATTAGATTGGTGAGATCAAGAAGGATGATCATTGTAGGAAGAAAAAGAAAAAGAACTATGAGGTGCTTTTGTTAGTTCTTATTGCTCGATGTAGGCCACTTCAAATGACATTGTCACCCATGTTTGAATTTCAGCATGCTAATCTTCTCTATTGGGCACGTTACCTTTGTGAGGAGTATTAATTGTGAGGAGCTTTCAAGGGAGTGGGTGTTTTCTTTAAAGCTTAGAGAGTTTATTTTAAACGGCTAAAAATATTTTACATTTATAGCTCAAACATAAGCTATATTCTTGTACTACTTGATGAACAAAAAATACTTTTAAATATTCTCAAAAGTTGTAATTTATATTTCTATGTTAAAGCATGTCAAGAAACTGACGACTTCAACCAAAATTTGCTACATCTTTATTTCACCTCAGTCATGGGCCAATGCATGCGTTAAATTCGATGGGTTTTACAAATTACGTTGCTTGACCGATGGATTTATGATTGACAAAAAGATGTAGGATGGATTAAATTGTTATATGAGAGGAAATAGATCGATCTAATTATAATATCATTGAAATAGATGTGTTTTTTGTTGTTGACAAGGAAGCTCGCAGCCACTATCCTTCATGGTTTAAGAGTGTATAGGACAACTCTCACTTAAATGTAATAGCCCACAAACCAAACTGAAGAGGTAAACTATATTAAGCAAGCATGGTAGATTTTAGTCGAGCAAACATATAGGATATTATGTACCTATGAATTCGGGATCTTCTTGCTCAACCAACTCGATACCGTTACTTGCATGATAGAAAAAAATATTATTATTTCAAAATTTTGAAGATCGAATTACCAATCACATCCATACTTGATTTTAAATAACATGTGAGCTCTCTATTAAATATATATAAAACAATGTTAATTGGATAACATGTAAGCTCTCTATGCTCAACAATTACAATTTTTTTTCGTTTCCTTGACGATGAAATGTTGTTGGGATGAAAGTGATGTTATTTGGAAAAAGATAAAAGAACAAAATGGTGGAATTGATGTTTATCAAGTAACAAATTTATGTAAATCCGATGAATTTGGTGCAACACATGAATTGATCCATGACTTAGGTGAAGAAGAGATGTCACAATTTGCGGTTGAAGTTGTTAGTTTCTGGACAAAATCTAGTAGAGAGATGTAAGTTGTAATTTTTTAGAATAGTTTAGGAATGTTTTTTTTTTAATTATATAGTATAAGGATATAGTTTAAGTTTGAGGCATAATTGAAGGATGTTTTTGGCCATTTATTCACATATTTTATCCCAAATCGCGCGATTTGTTTGTTCATGGGCGGGTTCTTATGATTTGGGTTAAAAGAATTGATCAATCGATTAGTGGCTTAGGATTGCACCACGTACACACAAAGTGTGTGCCGTTTGTGGGAGGGGCAAATGACCACCGATTATTGGATGACAAGGACTCTAATAAACAAAAAGTATAACAGAGAATATTGACATATCATTTTTAAAATTTGAGATATATTTATCTTTTTGCCCTTTAAAATAATGTAGAAGTAAAAAAAATAGAGCGACCGAGCGAGTAACAAGTTCATGTTTCTTCCTTCCCGTTTGAGGTTTGCACTTCTCTTTTCCAAAAAAAAAAGTAAAATAAAAATCCATCACGTCCAAATTATTTTTGGTCATTTTGACAAATCACCACTATTTAAAATTTTTTATGTTCGAAAAAGAATTCATATCTTTTTTTTAATGAGAAAAAAAATAAATGTACTTTTAATCTCTCTTTATATTTTTATGATATTGATGTCTTTACCATCTAATTTGTAGGGTGTATATACATTTTGAATTAACGGAAGGAGATGTATCTTGATCTTAAAAGCGGATTCACAATTTATTTTATTTTTAAGGAAACTGTTCCAAATACCCACTTTAGGTGAAATTAATTTACCTGTGTTTTTCCCCATTATGGATTAACTATCCAAACACTCACAAAATTTATACTCCCTCCATTTCATAATAATTTATTTTTTGAGACATTTTTCATTTTTCAAATTAACTTAATTATTCAGTTTTCAAAACTACTTTAAGTAAGGGTATGTATTGGTCGGTTCGGCTCGGTTTTATGTATTATCTGTTTAATATATCAATTTAGGTTTTTAAATATGTTAACCCAATAACAATCAATAAGATATTTTTATCGATTTTGATTTATTGGATTTTGATCATTATCGATTCAATTTTCGATTTATCCAAGAAGAAAATTTCAGTAAGAGAAAATGCATCAATAAGAGAAAATATAGTACGAAGGCTATAATTACATGTTACCACCAAAATATACTATAATTTTTTTATGTTGATTAAAATTACGGACCTTTACAAACTTGCAAATGTTAAAACCTACAATTACGAACTAAAACTAATATAAAATAGTCCAACAAGACTAAAACTAAAATTAAAATCAAATAGCTACAAGTGTGAACCCCTTACTTGAATCTTTAGGTTTTGAGTAAACAGTAATAACTAGCAAAGCGACCTAGTGTGAAGTTGGTAGAATACTAATAATTTGATATAGTTATAGTGTCAAATTATATATTAAATTTATTAATATTTAACAATTAGGAAGGTAAAATAATAAATTATTACCTTCTTATTGATTATCGATTTACCCAATAATCCAATAGTAAAAATCAATACAGAATCAATAACCCAATAATTTTTTTCAGAAATCCATTAAAAACCCAATAACATGTTTTCCGATTTGGTTTATCTGCCGGTTCGATTTTTGCACACCCCTTACTTTTAGATTGTTCTTCCAATTTTACCCTTCATTAGTTAGTATTGTAATTAGTGAATAATTAATATTTAGTTATTTTAATTATAAATTTGACAATGATTAATAAGAGTAAAAATAGAAAACTAGGTTCAGTCTATGTCTTAATTTACTTTTCTTAAAGAGTGTGAAACACCTCAAAAATTAAGTTAATATGAAATGGAGGGACTCGATATGCCCAACACACGGAAGTGACGAAAGAGATGGGTACTAGGCATGTTAGCTTTTAGATAAAACTAGTTTCTGAGCACGTGCTTCAAACGTGTGTTTCATGTGATTTTTTTATAGATACGTTAGAGTGACTAAAATTTCATGGAAATATATATGTAAATTGTAATGAATAATAAAATTTAACAATTACAAAATAAAAATAAAGACTTATGACGATAAAACATTCATAGAAAACTAAATTAAGAAGTTTAATAGAAGAAAAAAAAGACAAAGAAACAGATTCAAGAAAAAAATACAATATAAACATTATTCTTATGAGACTAATGTATATATAAATGAAAAAATAAGTACAAAAATAGTACATAACTCTCCGAGTTCTTATCAATTCCTTTCATATCCTATCAAAATTCAAAAGTCTTCTTCATCTACTTTAACTATAGAATAAAAATAACAGCCTGATAATCTTGGTAAGAGTTTCATAAGATAAAGAAATTAAATTTATATAGATAAAATAGAAGGAAGATCAAAAGTTATCTTAAAATTTTAGTTTAAATATTTGGAGGTTATGAATATGAGAAGATGAGAGTTATGAATATTAAGAGTATAAAAATTGAATAAGTAATTAGAAAATAATAATAAATAAATGAAGAATATGAAGAAAAAAAATTAAAGTTAACAAACCATGTAGAAAGAACAACTAAAGTTCTTATCATGTAATTACGCATCAATGGATTTAAATTTGTGAAGCTGGAGTTATTCGTTAATAATAATCAAGAGGACATATCAATGTGTGTCTCCATTTTGTAGACTTACACCTTTTAAATTATTAAATTTCACTATTTATCATAAAGGATAATACTTTATTCACATAAATTATTATTCACGAGAGGGGTTAAGAAAAAAGTTATAAGAAGAGAAAAAATATAGCAATTTAGGTAAAAAAAAATTTTAAAAAAAGAATATTCTAATTATTATATACATATAGATTATAGATGATAAATATTAATAAATTGGATACTTAATTAGAAATTAATCTTAGAAAGTCTAAAAGTCATTAACATTTAATTAAATTTATACAATCAAATATTTAAGGGATAATGCACAAGTACCCCCTAAACCTATGCCCGAAATCTCAGAGACACACTTATACTATACTAAGGTCCTATTAACCCCCTGAACTTATTTTATTAATAATTTTCTACCCCTTTTCGACCTACGTGGCACTATCTTGTGGGTCCAACGTTGGTTGACTTTTTTTAAAAAACTAGTGTCACGTAGGCCGAAAAGAGGAAGAAAACTACTTATAAAATAAGTTCGAGGGAGGGGGGGGGAGGATAATAGGACCTTAGTATAGTATAAGTGTGTCTCTGGCATTTCGGGCATAGGTGTATTTTCTCAATATTCAAATATTTTATAACAATTTAATTTATAAAAGGGGTAAAATCGTAATTTAATATTAAACTTTTTTTGTTCATGCTTTTAGTAATATATGATACTTAGGTTTAACAATGGGCAGCGCGGACGTCGGACCGACTTGGTTTTTTTTCTTATAATTAAAAGTCTGTTGATCATTGATGTGCAAAAAGTTACAATTTGAGTTTGACATCCAAAACTTATACAAGATTATAAAGATGAGACTAACACTCTATTCTTACGCAAAACTAGAGATAATTGGTTTGGAGATCAAGGAGGATCATATATGATGTTTGCAAGTTTTGCTGGTTTACTCCTAAATGCTGCTAAGCTCCATTTGTCCATATAGACCAGACCTCTTATGTTACTGGGAAGTTCACAGAAGAGATTGAAGGTCTTCACTCCCACAACTTTATGACTTAGCATTGCTAGATTGTCTGCTGGTCTATTTGCTTCTCTAAAGCAATCATCTTATGTATTTCTTTTATTTGGTTGTAGATTTTCTAAGGAGGTTTTCACTATTTTCTGGAAAACTTGGCTAGTAGCAGAGAATCAGTTTCACCTATCACAATATCTAAATCTTTGCCAACACACCATTTCAGTCCAAAAATCATAGCCTCGGCTTCTGCAATGATGCTAGTTCCAATTCCTAGGAATATAGTGTAGGCAAAAATGAAGTTTCCCTCTTGATCTCTGATGATTCACCCTCCTTCACATTGCCCCTCTATGCAACTACCATCGCTATATAGTTTGACTCTAAATGGAGGAGGTTTGATCCATGCCGCTGGAATACTTATGTTGTATTGCACAACCACATCACAAGCTTGACAAATACTGCTCCAATTGTCATTAATTTTGACTCTATTAAATTTTTTCTTGATAACCTGACAATACAATTTGTGATATTAGTACCAATTCTATTAAGTGAGGACTTAGTCCCTTCAAATTTGTTGCTACATCTCAACTTCCATTGCTCCCAACAAATAATCGGAGGTAGGGTCTTGGAAAATGAAATTGGTGATAGGGTTGTTAGATTTGTGGTTCCACCAACTTAGTAGGATCATATTGAGGTTGTCACTTCTAAATCCAATTCCTAGGGGCCTGCAAACTTTCTCCAGATCTTCCTAGCTAGGTTCTCTTGATAGAATAAATGATTGACATCTTCATGCTTAGTTCCTATGGTAAAAAGGTTGCAACAGTAACATTATGCGTTGAGAGTAATCCCAAGTCTTACAACCCTGTTATCGATCGATAGCTTGTTACTAATAACTCTCCAAAAAAGGAAGGACATCTTAAAAGGAACATTTTTTTTCCACAGGTTGTAATAAATTGGATTTGGATATCTTTTCTGCTTGATAGACCTCCAAGTAGAACAATGCTAAATTTTTCCCGAGTTAGATAGGCTCAAGATGGCTTTGTCATTAATATTGTTACCTTTCTTGATTTCTATGGATTTGAGCACCATTTTAATGTTCTCGGGGAGCTGAGTATTGAGATCGTTCTAGTTCCAAGAGTTATGAATAAAGACATAGGTCTAAGAGAGCACCAATTATCAAACCAAAAGGAGACATCTCCTTTACCAATATTCCATACTATATACCGTTCCATTTCCTCTTTGATGTCACAAGTATATTTCCAAATCTGAGAGTTCCCTTTGTTTCAGCTTGTAGTAGTTGGGTGAAATCTATCACAATATTTAGCTAACATGAATGAGCTTCAAAAAGAATTAGTCGTTCTCATGGTCCACCATTGTTTTTCTCTAAAAGTTTTGCAAGTATCAGTCAAGCTTCTGAAATTGGCACCTCCTTCGTTGTAGGGGTAACAAAGGCTCTTCTATGCTGCCCAGTGATGTTTATTACCATTATCTTGGCCTGACCAAAAAACTCTAGCCACCAATTTCTCAATGAGCTCCAAAGTTCTCTTTGGAGGATTAATAGCAGCAAGTAAATGAATTGAAAGAGCTAGTAAAACATGTCTAATAAGGATAGCCCTTCCACCAATGGAGAGGAGCTTAGTGTGCCATCCTCTAATCCTTCTTACCACTTTGATTACTATATCAAAATAATATACTCTATTTTCTTCCTAAAGATGGTCAAAGGTTACCCTAAATACTTGATGTGAAACTGTTGATATCTCATTCCAATGATTCTTTTCATCCTATTGATTGTGACTAATTTAGTCTTATGATTCCTCAAAAAACAACTTTTGTTTTTATTGATGAGTTGTCCAAAGATATTTTCATAAGTAGCCAAAGTATTGAGGACCATTCACATGGATCTCTTGTTCCGATTGCAGAAGAGAATGGTATCATCTACAAAACAAAGATGATTAACTTTAGGACAGTTAGTTTTCATATAGAAACTATTATAATTAATAGTATTATAAGGATTTTTCATCATTAGAGATAAAATTTCAGCATTAAGAATAAAGAGAGACGGGGAAAGAGGTCCAGTCTAAGATCCTTTTCAAATTGAAAACACCCATGTCTTCTTCCATTAGTATGTACATAGTACCAGTTATGAGAAATATAGTTGTGGATGAGATTGACCCACTGGTCATTAAGGCCTAGTTTCTTCAGAATTGTCCCAAAAAAACTCCAAGAAAATGTATCATATGCTTTAGTCATATCAAATTCTATAACTACATTGCCTCCCCTGTTAGGTTTGTGCATACCACTAATAATATCCTGAGAAAGAAGAATATTTTCAGAGAAGTTGGAAGTTAATGATTTTGGAGATGATTTTTGAAGAAATATTGCAGAGGCTAAGAGGCTAATGGGTCTGAGGTCTGAAAAGATTTAGGGGTGGTCTATTTTGGGGGAAATGACAATGCAAGTGTGTATGTAAAATTTTGTGAGAATAGCCTCTCTAAAAAAAGGCTTTAACTGCATTATGAACATCACTGGAGATAATATTCCGATAATTATGGTAAAACATTCCACTTAGCCCATCAGACCCCGGAGAGCTATTGACATCAATTGAAAAAACTATGTCTGTAACTTCTTGTAAAGAAGAAATAACATTTATCATATCATTATCATCACCCTAGACGCAACTTTCTATGCAATTAAAAGCATTGTAGTCACATGCGCTAGGTTCACGGGCAAACAAGTTCTAATAGAAGTTTACGACCCGTTCTACAATATTTTCATTTCCTTCCAACCGATTATTATTTTTGTCTCGAATCCTTCTAATAGTCAAGCTCTTTATTCTATCTTTGATAATGGCATGGAAATAGGTAGTGTTGGCATCCCCTTATTGAAACACTTAACTCTAGCTTTCTGGCTCAAGATAGAATTATAAATTTTGAGATATCTTATGAATTCAACTTTGCATTTGGAGAGTTCACACCTATTTCAAGAGTATTATTAGTGAGGCAAGTATCCTCTAGTTCCCTAATAAAGGTCTCCACAAGTGTTTCTGGACTAGGTACTATGAGTTTTCGTAGTGTTTTTGATCTTTTGTTTTAGAATGTATAGAGGGATACCGTGGATATGAACATCCCAACTATTATGCATAGTATTTTGGAAGTCTAGATTTTCTATCCAGAAATTAAGGAACTTGAAGTACTTGATGCCTTGAATGTTTTCATGGAGGATAATTGATAAAAAAGGGGCATGGTCGGAGCAAGATCTAGATAAATGAGTAACTGAGGTATTGTTAAGGGCATCACACCAACTGATGTTAAAGACTAGTCTATCAATGTCTTTTCCTGATGGTGTTTGGAGGGTATCTGTTGTCACACCATGTCACTTTGGAACATGTGAATCCAGCATCCTGCAGACCGCATTCATTGAGGCATTCAATAAAATCAATAATCTCTTCCAATTTGTGTTTCTCTCCAATTCTTTTTTCTCTATTGATGATCACATGGAAGTCGCCAATAACTCCTAGGGGTCTTAGAGATTCGCCGCCATGTTTCTTAAGTATGGCCATAATTCCTTTCTCAAATCCTCTGAGCATTTAACAAATACAACAGTGAGAATGAAATAAAGACAACTATTATGACTTACTTTGATGTGGACATGTTGTTTTTTGTATTGAAGAATAATAATGTTGATGTCATTGGTTCAGAAAAACCAAATTTTTTTGGAGAAATTGTAAAAAGCATGGTGCATTTCAAGCTTTCTGTTGAATTTATCCATTTTCCACTATCTACCATAGGTTTCTGTAGGCAGATGCGAGGCAAATGGTATTGATGTTTCAACCTTTGGAGTCTCTCAAGGGATCCTTTTAATCCTATATCTCTGATGTTAAAAGAAATTGTACTAACAATCAGAAACTTTCAGGGTAGAATTTTGTAAGTTTTGAGCCTCCTCAAAGAAATCTTTTGCAGTTCTATTTTAGAGTTGGCTATCTCCAATGTTTTGATGATTCCTCGGTGATAGATTGTTGAAGATGGCAATACTATGTTGCTCTTGTTTCCCCGTCTTCATAAGGTCCTCTAATTTGCATAATCGATTTCCCCTATTAGATTCACCATTCGATAATGATGTAGTTTGTAGATCCTTATCTTGACACTTCATAAACATATCCTGGTTGTGTCCTTCTCCATTGTCATAGTCCATTTCTTGAGAGTTATTCACATGAAATGTTGTTATCTTATTGCTAGGGTCAAATGGGTGTGGGTCCAGGGTTTGAGCTAAATTTCTCACATCTAGTTCTCCCAAATCAGCCTTTTAATCATTGAGATTTAGTGGGTGATCCGTCTTAGCAACGATTAGTTGAGGCCATGTTTGCTCTGCTTCACTTTTTGAGCCTTGTACAACTCCTTCCAAATTAACTCCTTTAGGGATGTGAACTTTCCCTTTGAACCTTTGTTTTTTAGATAGAATGTCTTTGAGGGAATTTGGTTCATTAATGTGAACATCTTCTTTGTTACTTTGAATTTGCTTTTCTATGTTCTCTAGATAAGGTTGTGCTTCTTTTCTAGCTTTCCTGACTCTTAAATTATGATGGTGCCTTTCACTCTTATCCTTTTTCCTTCCATTCGTCTTGCTTTGTCGGTACTTTTCTCATCTTGTACTTCTGTTAACAAACAAACTGTTATGTTTGTTTTCTTGCTCATGATCTTTGTTCTTGTTCAACTCATTATTCTCAATGATTAAGTTCATCATCTCTTGTACATCAAGGTGATTGAACATGTTGTTCTCATGTTTGCTACTGGTAACGTCCAAATTTTTTTTTCCTTTATCATGTTTAGTTGTAGGTTCATCCAATTAGTCTCCTTCTCATTGTTTTTCCCCTTTCATTTCTTATTTCCACTTGTTTCCAACCCTCTTCTATTTCAATTGTACAAGCCTTTAGATCTTCTTGGCAATTCATATCCATATGCATCTCTTTTAGCTGAAGCAAGCTCTGATTATCAGAAGAAGATTCAACCGTGACACCTGGATTTTGCATGGTCCATCAATTTTATGCTTGTTATTGTTGTTTTCATTTTGGGATTCAACTTCTTTAATATTTGCTCTGTTGAGATTTTGTTTTGGTTGCTGATAAATTTGATGCACGATCTCACATTTCTCTTTTGAATGCCCTTGGATTTTGCAATGGATGCAAAATTTAGGGATACTTTCGTACTCAATCTTCTGATTGAATGCTTCCATTTGTCTTTCTGAGCTCTTTATTCTCACTTGAATTTCAGTAATCAAAGGCTTCATAAGGTCTATTTCCACACTCATCTTGGCCATTAGGGTCTCGTCTTTGATTGAGTTTCTTTGTCCATGACAATAGGGGTTCCAATTGGTTCCATAATTCTACACAGAGCTTCCCATTCATAGTAGTACCACGGGAGGTCTAGTAAATTGATCCACACTGAAGCTAAAGTCGTCTCTTTGTTTGGTTTGAAATTTGTTGTCCATCTTTGGATTTTTATCGAATAATCTCCACTTAACTGAATGAAGTTGCAGGAAGCTATAATGTTGTAGTCTTCTTCACTTTCAGCATCAACGAAAACATTTTGCCCCAATTTTCACATGACCTTTGGTTGTTACAATTTTGCAAAATTTGCCCTATTTTATCAATTTGTGGGTGATTTTGTTCGAATTTCCCCACCAAAGTCCATTTGCAAGTATCGACTAAAAGGTCGTGTTCTTCCTTGGTAAAGTTGACAACATATTTTCCATTAATTATTTCATATTTCCTTGGTTTCAATTTGATTCTGCCTTTGATGAAGTTCTGGGATCGAAAATCCAAAGTGATCTTGTAGCTCGATTGCTTATCGGAGTAGGTATTTTGTCCCGGTTATTGGTACTCTTGTTGTTTTTGTTGAAGATTTGGGAATTTATGGATAGAGAGGGGAAATCGTTCAGGTCTGGTGCGTCTAGGGTCTGGCGGTCTTTTGCCCAAGGCGGTCAAGGGAGAGTCTCATGTCTAAGCTTTCCTTTGACTAGCCGTTATCGGAGAAATCTTTTCCGTTGCTGTAAGAGAATGACTTTTGAGATGTAGACCTTATAACATTCAATTTGCCTTTTTAGGAGTGATGGTGTGCGGGTTGAAGTGGGTATTTTTAAAATTAATTCGAAGTGGATTCATGTGGGGTAGGTTTGACGCGAGTTAAAAATAAAAAAAATTATTATGCAAAACCCGACGGGACAAATTAAAATTTTTGCCTCATCCTGCCTCACCCCATTGTCATATCTAAAAATGCTCACTTTTCCTCATATGCAACAAACAATCAATGTATTATTAATTAGTGTTTTTGGCTCCCATTTCTTATAAAAAAAATTAAATGCAAAAATATTAACTAATAATTTTTAGACTAAATTAACAAGTCTAATTTATTTTAACATTTTGTCCCCTAACTTTTTTTACTTTTTTTGTTTATTTTTGTCCTTTTTTCAATAAAGGGTTAAAAATGCCCTCCAACTTTGATTTTTTGTTTAAATTTACCCTCGCCGTTAAAATAAAGTTAATTTGCCATCCCGTTACTAATTTCATCAAATTTACTCCTCATTAGACGGATTGACCCGAATTTTTGTTTTAAAAAAAACTTATTCCTTATTTTAACCCAATAAATAACCCAACCCATTCCCCTCTAGGGATTTTCTTCAATTGCTCAGAATGGGATAATAAAGAAGTATTGAGGAACAATTGCCAAAAGATGCTCTGAGGAACGTATTTCAAGTCATAGTAGTTGTTCATCCTTATCATGTCAAGCCTAATGTCTCCAGAACTGCATCACAAATTGATTTGCCCCAAAGGAAGAGACACAAGGTTTGATACCACAAGTTCCAAAGGCAATATCGAAACAAAGAATGCTGCTTTCTGTGATGATGTTGGGTTGCAAGTACCATATTACAAAGCCTTATCCCTTTCACGGAAGTAAATACATCGGTAATGTCATTCCTAATATAAACAAGTTAAGTTCATCAATTCCTTCACCAAAATTAGTGTTATCGAGTATAATAACTCGTAATCAATAACTAAGTGTTATAGAAAGACAATTATCGAAGAAGATTTGTTCAATTCGATACCTTAACAACGATTAATATGAATTCCGAAGAAGAAACAAGGTTATCTTTTCTTCAACTCATCAATCTGTTCTTTGACTTAGCTTCTGAAGGAAAGAATGAAGGAAATTTGGGAAAATGGATAGAGGAGATTTGTGATAATGAATTGGGTTATTTTAAATGGAGTCGGGTTATTGGGTTAAAATAAGAAATAAGTTTTTTTTAAAAAAATTTTTTGTGTCAATTTGGGTCAATTCGTCTAATGAGGGATAAATTTGGTAAAATTAGTAACAGGAGGGGTAAAATTAACTCCATTTTAACGGCAAGAGTAAATTAAATAATAAATCAGAGTTGAAGGATATTTTTGACCTTTTTCTCTATTTTTATTTATTAGAGATATTGATTATTTCATATAATTCCATTTAGAGCTGTCAATATGGGCTAGCCCACTCCATCCGGGCTAACCCATATAAGCTTTGACATTTTACGGGTCAGGCTGGGCTAGTCCATTTTTGGTGTGGGCCAGAAAATGATCGGCCCAACCCACAAGTACAAGGGCTACAGGCTTGCCGGGCCAACCCACTTTTTAAAAATTATATATTTTTTATAATTATTAAATTAAATTATAAATTATAATTTAAAAATATTATCATAAATATCGACAAAATAAAATTACATTATGTTAGGCCTCATTTGTTTGCACTTAATGGGGTTTGAATCTTAATCAATCAGATTTGCCTCATTAAATGTATTTATTTTTAAGAACTGGATCTTAATTATTTAGATTCAGTTCATTAAGTTCGTTTGTTTTATTTTCTTATAAACATCTTAATAGGTCTGGATATATCTGAACGAATCAGATATGTAAGACAACCTTAACACTATTCAGACTAAAAAATAAGACTCTTATCTTAATTCAACTAGATCACAACAACTCATAAAAGTTGTTTTCTTATTTAATTACATGCTTGCCATTAAAATTTCCTTTATTCTTATTAACTTACTATACATCTTTTAATTTCATAAATTAATCAATATATTTGAATTGATAAGCACTCCATGATATAATATTTAGCACGATTTTAAAAAATAAGAAAGTATTAGTTATTTGATCGTTAACAATAATAAATTTCTATGATAAAATAAAATAAATATTTTCCTAAACTATATATTTACTACTCTATATGAACTATTTTAAATTGCATTATATTAGGTTCTCAAAGTATTTTGAGTGCAAAAAATAGTCATATTAATGATGTAACTTGATGTTGAGTTCTTAAAAGATAAATCATATTACCTTGTTATGGTAAAAAATGTTCAAAATGTTATTTTATATGGAAAAAAATCTATTTTACTAACAAGGTTTTGATAATATTTTTTTTGATATAACGTTTAATTTCGTATGTGCATTCATATATTGAAAACAAATTGTCCCAATAATTTAGTGTTCAAATTCAGAGACAATATTTTAATATTCAGATGTTTATTCAAATTTACACATCTTAATATTTAAATGCGTATTCAAATTCAGACGTCTTAATCTTAATGAAAACAAATGAGACCTTAATGTCACTACTTGTTAATCAAATTCACAAATAAAATTATCTTTATAATATTTAGAGAAAATGCACAAGTACCTCCAAAACTATGACCGAAATCCCAAAGACACACCTTACTAAGGTCGTATTACCCCCCTGAACTTTTTTTTTGTAATTTTGTTTACCTCTTTGACTTACGTGGCATCCAAATATCTCTGACGCGCCTCAATTGCGTGGAGTCACATAAGACAAAAGGCGTATAAAATTACAAAGAAAAAAAAAGTTCAAGGGATATAGGACCTTAGTTTAGTTAAGGTGTGTCTCTGGGATTTTTGTCATAGTCTAGGGGGTACTTGCGCATTTTCCTTGATACTTATTGATTTCTTTTTCAACTAAAAGTATAAATATCTAAATAGAAATATTAACCTAATTATTTTGATTTTGGACTCTCTTTATTTTTAAATTTTAATATTATATTATATTTTTTAATTAATTTTTATTAGCCCACGTAGCTCTCCAAATGAGCAGGCTTATTCAGGCCGGGATAAAAAATACTTTTCCTAAATAGGCTACAAAAATCTTAGCTCAGTCCTATTAAATCCCTTATTAGACCGGGCCGACCCAACGGGCTTAGCCCATATTGACGGCTCTACTTCCATTACTTTTGTTTAAATTGTTTTTATCTTCCATTATTTTGTCTTGAGTCATGAACTACTTTATCCTTAAAAAATTAATTTGTTTCCACATTTTTGTTCCAATGCACTTCTTTTTTTTCATAATTAATGACATATATTTATTTTAGGCCTAAGTCATCTCCAGCCACTCAAAGTTGTCCGCATAATTCATTTAGACACCTCAACTAATCCCTGTGCCAATTGAACACTTTATTTGTTCAAAAGTCATTCCTATTAGACTGTCACGACCCAAATCAGGGACGCGACTGGCACCCACATTTACCCTCCTATGTGAGCGAACCAACCCATCTAAACCTTAACATTTCAAGATATATCAACAGAAAATAATGCGGAAGACTTAAATTCATTAATAAAAACAATTCAATACTATTATTATTATCCCCAAAATCTGGAAGTCATCATCACAAGAACATCTATCTCAAATTACTTAACTAGGAATGTCTAAGAACAAAATAACTAAAAAGATAGTCCATGCCGGAAGTTCAAGGCATCAAGACTTGAAGACGAAGACCCAGTCCAAGCTAGACGCATTAGCTCACCCTGAATTTTTGATGAAGTGAAGACTGGATAGATCTGCTGTTGAGTTGAAGTTGACGGAACGTTTGCTGCATTACACAAATAACAAAGAGGAAAACATAAAAGTAGGGGGTCAGTACAACCACACGTACTGAGTAGATATCATCGGCCAACTCAAAATAGGGAACAGTATATATCAATAATAATGTAAATCAACTACAATACTCAACATGTAGCAATAACAACATGAATTCATCAATAACTACAACCGAGTTCACACATGAGGACTCAAGCCTCAATACCATACTCTTTTGGGAATTAAGTTTATTAGATTGAGTATATTCATTATCTTTCAAGATTCATTATCTTTCTTCCTCTTGTGTCGGTACGTGACACTCCGATCCTCTATTTCTATCCTGGTGCCGGAACGTGGCACTCCGATCCTCATTCTATCCTGGTACCGGAACGTGGCACCCGATCCATTTATCTATCCTGGTGTCGGAACGTGACACTCCGATCCTCATATTCTATCCTGGTACCGGAACGTGGCACCCGATCCATATTCTATCCTGGTGTCGGAACGTGACACTCCGATCCTCATATTCTATCCTGGTACCGGAACGTGGCACCCGATCCATATACTATCCTGGTGTCGGAACGTGACACTCCGATCCTCATATTCTATCCTGGTACCGGAACGTGGCACCCGATCCCCTAATCTCACTACTTTCGTTCATTAAGCCTTCTTTTATACCAAGGCATTATTATTAACAAAGTAGATTAGGGTTTCTTCAAGATTTAAGATTCAATAGCTTCATCATGCTTATTTTATCACAATCATATATGTATATATATAAAATCAATCATGCATACACACAATTAAGCATATAGAAGACTTAATAATACTACCCAACACATATCATTCGCTATTAAGAGTTTACTACGAATAGTGTGAAAACCATAACCTACCTCCACCGAAGAACCGAAATCAAGCAAGCTACCTCTCCAATGCCTTTGCTTTCCTCAATGCCTATGAACCTTTTCAATCTATCAAATATATATATATATATATATATATATATATATATATATATATATATACATAAGGTGTAAGTTCACAAGGCAATAAACACTCCGATTAATTTGTGTCTAGCCTATATCTATATATTCACCTAATTATGTAATCAATTTCCTAAAACTCAAACCTAAGAAATTTTTCCCATTCTCCAATTATCATAACTTTGAATGAAGTTTAAAATAATTTAATACACCTAAATTTATTACCTATCTCAATATATCAAACTTTAATTTATTAAATAATAATTAAAATAAGTTATAATATCCCATCCTAAAGCCACTGGTGTCGAAACCAGTGGCAGTCCTCACGTTAAATCTGCACATTCAGTTTTTGATCAATACTATGCCATAACTATTTTTTTTACCATTTGTTAAAAATAAAATAAAAGAAAAAGTCCACACATGGCAACTATTATAATTAATTTCCTAGATTCCCACTAACACTAACAATGGAAGCCACTGGTCACGAGACCAGTGGCACACATGTATTACTATTTAAAATTTTAGTAGTTGATCATATACAGAAAACGTACCCAAAAAATATGCACGTTGCTCTGTTGATGTCGCCGTGATTTTTCTTCGTTCCACTCGCTTTTCTCCGTTTCCCCTCTTTTCTTATCTTTACAAATTATTTGTTATCCTAATTATTATATAAGACTAAGTGTTATCCTAATTTTAATATTATTTTCTCTCCCCACTAACTAAATAAATTATTAAAATTACCCCACTAATTTCATAATTACAATTATGAAATAGTTCAAAATACCCATTTAGAATCTAACGGAAAATATTTTATGAAACACAAGGCTTTAGCTCTCGAAACGACCAAAAGGGTCGTTACAATAGATACCAATTTACCCATCGTTCGTCCCCGAACGATCACAAGAAGGAAAACAAGGGCGAAAAGGAATACCTGAATCTGTAAACGGATGTGGGTATCTTTCTCGCATATCTGCCTCCTTCTCCCAAGTGGCTTCTTCAACGGGTCGATTCTTCCATTGAACTTTGATAGATGCAATCTCCCTTGACCTCAACTTGCGAATTTCTCTATCTAAAATGGCGACAGGCTCCTCCTCATAAGACAAATTCTCATCAAGCAAAACTGAATCCCAACGGATAATGTAGTTTCCATCCCCATGGTATCTTTTCAACATCGACACATGGAATACCGGATGTACTCCGGACAGCCCTGGAGGCAAGGCTAACTCATAAGCCACCTCCCCTACTCGCTTAAGTACTTCAAAGGGACCAATGTACCTTGGGCTTAGCTTGCCTCTTTTACCAAACCGCATCACCCCTTTCATTGGTGAAACTTTCAACAAGACTTGTTCGCCCTCCATGAACTCTAAGTCTCTAACCTTTCGATCTGCATATTCTTTTTGCCTACTTTGCGCCGCTAGGAGTTTCTCTTGAATAGATTTCACTTTCTCCATCGAATCCCTCAAAAGATCAGTACCCCAAGGTCTAACCTCGAACGCATCAAACCAACCAATGGGGGACCTACATCTCCTACCATACAATGCTTCAAATGGAGCCATATCAATGCTCGAGTGATAGCTATTATTGTATGAAAACTCCGCTAAGGGTAAGAAGCTATCCCAATGACCACCAAATTCTATCACACACGCACGAAGCATATCTTCCAACACTTGAATTGTTCGCTCAGACTGACCATCGGTCTGAGGGTGAAATGCAGTACTAAGGTCCAACCTAGTACCTAATTCGGCATGCAATGTTCTCCAAAACTTAGAAGTAAACTGCGTACCTCTATCTGATATGATGGATAGTGGAACTCCATGCAATCGAACAACTTCTGAGATGTAAAGTTTGGCTAACTTCTCTGCATTGTAAGTCACCTTAACCGGAATGAAATGAGCAGACTTAGTTAACCTATCAACAATCACCCAAATAGAGTCATACTTGCCCAATGTCTTTGGAAGACCAACCACGAAGTCCATTGCGATTCTCTCCCATTTCCATTCCGGAATGGGCATTCTCTGAAGTGTTCCTCCGGGCCTCTGGTGTTCATACTTTACTTGTTGACAATTTGGACATTTGGCAATAAAATCCACAATATCACGCTTCATTCTTTTCCACCAAAAGTGTTGTTTTAGGTCGCGATACATCTTGGTTGCACCCGGATGTATAGAATACCTTGAACTATGAGCTTCTGCCAGAATAGTGTTGATCAAATCATCAATGCGGGGTACACATACCCTTCCCTTAATCCTCAACACACCTTCCTCGTCGATTGTTGCTTCTTTAGCCTCTCCTCACAACACTTTATCTCGGATTCGCCTTAGTTCCTCATCATCAAACTGTTTTCCCTTAATCTTGTCAAGGAAAGAAGATCTTGACTCCACACTAGCCAACAATCCTCCCTTCTCATTTATTTCCAACCTCATCAAGTCGTTAGCCAGAGTCTGAACCTCTCTAGCCAATGGGCGTCTAGAGGCTTGCAAATGAGCTAGACTTCCCATGCTTCCCGCCTTTCTACTCAAGGCATCTGCCACAACATTCGCCTTCCCCGGATGATACAAAATAGTGAGGTCGTAGTCCTTCAATAGTTCCATCCATCTCCTTTGCCTCAAGTTCAAATCTTTCTGAGTAAAGACATACTGAAGGCTACGATGATCCGTGTAGACCTCACACTTAACCCCATATAAATAGTGTCTCCATTGCTTCAATGCAAACACTACCGCGGCCAATTCCAAGTCATGAGTTGGATAGTTACGTTCATGCACTTTTAATTGTCTTGAGGCATAAGCAATCACGTTCTTCTCTTGCATTAGCACTGCACCCAAACCCGAATAGGATGCATCACAATAAACAATGAAGTTCTTACCCTCTACCGGCAAGGTGAGGATAGGTGCGGTAGTCAACAAAGTCTTAAGCTTCTGAAAGCTTTCCTCACATTCATCTGACCATACAAATGGAACATTCTGCTTAGTCAAGTTCGTCAATTGGGAAGCAATAGAAGAAAATCCTTTGACAAAGCGGCGGTAGTAGCTAGCTAACCCAACAAAACTCCGTATTTCTGAAACATTAGTGGGTCTTACCCAATTCTTCACTGTCTCAATCTTAGAAGGATCTACCATCACCCCATCCTTCGAAACCACATGCCCCAAGAAGGACACTGCATCTAGCCAAAACTCACACTTAGAGAACTTGGCATAAAGCTTTTTCTCCCTCAACGTTTCCAATACCATTCTCAAATGCTCCTCATGTTCCTTCTTACTCTTGGAGTATATCAGTATATCATCAATAAATACGATCACAAAGAGGTCCAAATACGGCTTAAATATCCCGTTCATCAAGCTCATGAACGCAGCAGGGGCGTTCGTAAGACCATTAGCAAATGAGGAAGATACATAAGAAAATGTGGATCCAGGATCAAACAATACAGAAGCCATGCAATCACAAACCAGAAGATTACCTGTGATGACAGCATCAGATGTTTCCGCATCTGATCTCCCAGGGAAAGCATAACAATGGGCCCTTTCGTTTGTTTGTCCATTGCCCCTACCATGTTGCGTAGTAGTGGCTCCATTTTGCCCATCACCTCGGCCGTTGTGATGACCACCATTACCTCGACCACCACGTCCTCCAGAAAAGCGGCCTCTACCATGACCACCTCTACCTCTAGCTAGTGGGGTTCTGTAACTCTGGTTTGGACAATACCTCTTGATGTGTCCAACCTCCCCACATCCATAACACTCTCGGGGTTCATGCATAGGTCTCTCGGAGTAGTGTTGACCGTTCTGTGGTGGACCCCCAACTACAGTCTGTAGTGAAGACTGAATTGGTCGACTTGAGTAACCTCCGGAGCTCTGTCCTCTAGAGTGAGAACCATTAAACTCGCCTCCCCTTCGAAACCTTTTCGATGTCGATGTCGTGGTGAAGTCGTCTGGCTTCACTCCTTCCACCTCTATCACAAAGTCTACCACCTCTTGGAAGGATGTTGCCGTAGCCGCTACCTGTAAGGCTGAAATCCGCAACTCTGACCTCAACCCCTTCACAAAACGGCGAATCCGTTCTTGTGGACTGAAACAAAGTTGGGTGGCGTATCTGGATAGTGCGCGAAATTTAGCCTCATACGCGTTAACTGTCATCCTCCCTTGCTCTAGACTCAAGAACTCGTCCCTTTTTCTATCTCTCAAAGTCCTTGGGATATACTTCTCCATAAACAGGGTAGAGAATGATTCCCAAGTCATAGGTGGTGCCTCTGTTGGTTGACACTCAACATGTGACCGCCACCACGTTTTGGCGTTCCCTTGAAACTGATAGCTCACGAACTCAACGCCAAACCGTTCTACTATACCCATCTTGTGTAGTAGCTCATGACAATCAACCAGAAAATCGTAGGCATCCTCTGATTCTGCGCCCTTAAAGACTGGAGGTTTCAATTTCAAGAACTTACTGAAAAGTTCATGCTGATCATTTGTCATAATAGGCCCAGTAGTCAGACGTGGAAATGTGCCTATTCCCAATGATGCATCCATGCGGGGAGCCATAGTAGCCGCATGTCGTACCTCTGAAACCGGAGGTGTTGGTGCAGAAACCACTGGAGGTGCCTGACCCTGATCGGATAACCCACTAAGATAAGCAAGTACCTGGTTGATCATCTCTGGGGTAGGTTGGGGTGGCATCCCCTCATTCTGCCCTTGTTCATTCTCCCCTTCCTCCCCCTCTCTTATCACCTCCTCGGTCGGTGGAGGAGTCACCGCCCTAGTATCAGATGGGCTAAGTGCTTGTCCTCTTCCTCTAGAGGACGTCCTCTCCCACGGCCTCTTGCCGTTGCTCTTCCTCGAGCTACAGCCCCAGTGGCTGGCTCAGTCGTTTCTTGTCTTTCCGTTGTTGCTGCTGGTGCGGTCGTTGCTCTAGTTCTAACCATCTGCGAAATAGAGTGAAGATGGTCAGATACCAATTCGTATCGCCCAGATACCAATTGGACTCAAGTAGTAGCACGAAAGAAGAATGAAAGAGTGAAATTTTCCTAAAGTCTTATAGCCTCTCAAGGAAAAGTAAAGGCGTCCCCCTACCGTTCCTTAAGACTCTACTAGACCTGTTCTTGTGTGATGAGACCAATGAACCTAATGCTTTGATACCAAGTTTGTCACGACCCAAATCAGGGACGCGACTGGCACCCACATTTACCCTCCTATGTGAGCGAACCAACCCATCTAAACCTTAACATTTCAAGATATATCAACAGAAAATAATGCGGAAGACTTAAATTCATTAATAAAAAACAATTCAATACTATTATTATTATCCCCAAAATCTGGAAGTCATCATCACAAGAACATCTATCTCAAATTACTTAACTAGGAATGTCTAAGAACAAAATAACTAAAAAGATAGTCCATGCCGGAAGTTCAAGGCATCAAGACTTGAAGACGAAGACCCAGTCCAAGCTAGACGCATTAGCTCACCCTGAATTTTCGATGAAGTGAAGACTGGCTAGATCTGCTGTTGAGTTGAAGTTGACGGAACGTTTGCTGCATTACACAAATAACAAAGAGGAAAACATAAAAGTAGGGGGTCAGTACAACCACACGTACTGAGTAGATATCATCGGCCAACTCAAAATAGGGAACAGTATATATCAATAATAATGTAAATCAACTACAATACTCAACATGTAGCAATAACAACATGAATTCATCAATAACTACAACCGAGTTCACACATGAGGACTCAAGCCTCAATACCATACTCTTTTGGGAATTAAGTTTATTAGATTGAGTATATTCATTATCTTTCAAGATTCATTATCTTTCTTCCTCTTGTGTCGGTACGTGATACTCCGATCCTCTATTTCTATCCTGGTGCCGGAACGTGGCACTCCGATCCTCATTCTATCCTGGTACCGGAACGTGGCACCCGATCCATTTATCTATCCTGGTGTCGGAACGTGACACTCCGATCCTCATATTCTATCCTGGTACCGGAACGTGGCACCCGATCCATATTCTATCCTGGTGTCGGAACGTGACACTCCGATCCTCATATTCTATCCTGGTACCGGAACGTGGCACCCGATCCATATACTATCCTGGTGTCGGAACGTGACACTCCGATCCTCATATTCTATCCTGGTACCGGAACGTGGCACCCGATCCCCTAATCTCACTACTTTCGTTCATTAAGCCTTCTTTTATACCAAGGCATTATTATTAACAAAGTAGATTAGGGTTTCTTCAAGATTTAAGATTCAATAGCTTCATCATGCTTATTTTATCACAATCATATATGTATATATATAAAATCAATCATGCATACACACAATAAGCATATAGAAGACTTAATAATACTACCCAACACATATCATTCGCTATTAAGAGTTTACTACGAATAGTGTGAAAACCATAACCTACCTCCACCGAAGAACCGAAATCAAGCAAGCTACCTCTCCAATGCCTTTGCTTTCCTCAATGCCTATGAACCTTTTCAATCTATCAAATATATATATATATATATATATATATATATATATATATATATATATATATATATATATATATATATATATATATATATATACATAAGGTGTAAGTTCACAAGGCAATAAACACTCCGATTAATTTGTGTCTAGCCTATATCTATATATTCACCTAATTATGTAATCAATTTCCTAAAACTCAAACCTAAGAAATTTTTCCCATTCTCCAATTATCATAACTTTGAATGAAGTTTAAAATAATTTAATACACCTAAATTTATTACCTATCTCAATATATCAAACTTTAATTTATTAAATAATAATTAAAATAAGTTATAATATCCCATCCTAAAGCCACTGGTGTCGAAACCAGTGGCAGTCCTCACGTTAAATCTGCACATTCAGTTTTTGATCAATACTATGCCATAACTATTTTTTTTACCATTTGTTAAAAATAAAATAAAAGAAAAAGTCCACACATGGCAACTATTATAATTAATTTCCTAGATTCCCACTAACACTAACAATGGAAGCCACTGGTCACGAGACCAGTGGCACACATGTATTACTATTTAAAATTTTAGTAGTTGATCATATACAGAAAACGTACCCAAAAAATATGCACGTTGCTCTGTTGATGTCGCCGTGATTTTTCTTCGTTCCACTCGCTTTTCTCCGTTTCCCCTCTTTTCTTATCTTTACAAATTATTTGTTATCCTAATTATTATATAAGACTAAGTGTTATCCTAATTTTAATATTATTTTCTCTCCCCATTAACTAAATAAATTATTAAAATTACCCCACTAATTTCATAATTACAATTATGAAATAGTTCAAAATACCCATTTAGAATCTAACGGAAAATATTTTATGAAACACAAGGCTTTAGCTCTCGAAACGACCAAAAGGGTCGTTACATAGACACAAAATGCTGACATGGCAAAAACGTGTAATTCACTTTCCTTGAGCGCGTTAATTTATTAAAAATAATATTTTTCTTTTTTTTTCTCTTAATTTATACCCCTAAGTTAATTTCTTAAAAAAAAATTAACAAAAAAGAAGAAGAACAATTGTCTTCTTCTTCTTCCCTATTTCTATCAACCCCACCACCCCACCCCAACCCCATACCCATACACCAGTGGTTATCTTCTTTCCCCATCATTCTAATGATTTCAAAATTTCTAGAATCAGTGGTTATCTTCTTCCCCCATCGTTCTAATGGTTTCAAAATTTTTAGCATTTTATTTTATTTATAAATTTTTCGAAGAGATTCTTTTCTCCATCTTTCTCTACCTAAAAAACGAGATGAAATAAAACGTTATAATTAATAAAAGCTTATGAAAAAAAAATTTGTCGAGTTAAAGATGGAACTGTACAGGGGGGATCGCCATTAATGGAGTTAGAGGAAATGTATGTTTTGTTCCAGTTGAAGGCAGGGAGGTGTTTAGGTTTTACTTTTTTTTTTCATTTTTTTACTTTAAAATAATTTTTATTTTTTTTACTTTATAATATAATGTTTAAATAATTTTTTGAATTAAAAAATAACACATGTCATTATTTGATTGGTCAAATTGACATGTCAGCGCGAGTGTATTTCACACATTCTCTATTTTTTGTTTATTCTCGAAAAAATGTTCAAATGGTTCAAATTCAGAATGATTTAAGTGTTCAACAGGTAGTACGTCTAGTTAAGGTGTCTAAATGAATAATCGGGACAAGTTTAAGTGTCCGCATATGACTTTGTTTCTTTATTTTACCAATTTTGTTTCCCTTTCTCCAAGCAATCCTTAATAAACCCCAATAGTAGTTATCATAAACCCTAAATCCCCAAAAATTCAAAAACAAATCATTCAGATAAAAAGATGGATGCCATAGCTGCAGCTGAAGAGAGAATTATTACAGAAAGAATTAGGCAGAAAATCAACGAAGTTAATACAGCCGCACAAACACAACTCTCTGGTGTTCAAGATCATGTCCATTTTACTCTTCAGGTTTTTCAACTATTTCTTCAAAATTATGAATAACCACAACTGTGTTTTATGCTAATTTTTTTTGTTTCATGGTGAAATTTGCAGCAAGCTTACTTCAAATGTGCCTATGAATGCTTTGATAGAAGGAAAAAACAAGAGGATATAGACAATTGTGTTGAGTATTGCAGTGTTCCTGTTCTTAAAGCTCAGAATTTTATTGAGAGTGAAATGGCCGATTTTCAGGTAAAAAAATGATTTTTTTTTTAAAAAAATTAAAATTTGTGCCACACCACGAGTTGGAGTGTTTAGTTGCCAATTGAGACTATGTTTGAGGTGTCTAGATGTGCAGTGTCAAAGACTCAAAGTTATTGTGCTTACATGCTTATATTTCCATGATTTTAAATATATTTAAGATTTGGAATGAATGAAAATATATATTTATCATGAAAAATGTTTGTGATAAATTTGTGAAAGAAAATGTTTGCAGGGGAAAATCAGTCTGTTTATTGTTTTCCTGTGTATAGTTAGGTGTAAAAATAGGTGAAAATGATTGATGTAGTAGTTTAGGCTATAAGGATAGTGTTTTGGAGATACTTTTTAGTATTCAAGGTCGACAACGATATGGAAAAAGTGTTTGGATGAACGGAGAACAAGTTAGGGAAAGAACGTACTTATTGTAGAAGAAGTTCGGAGGAATGGGTTATGAAATAAAGGTCCATTTATATGATGGGGAAGAGTTGGATTCAGGAGTGTTTTCCATGGGGTAAATATCTTGTGGATCATTTTCTCTTGGTCAACTTGTTGTAAAAGTAGTTACATATGATAAATCAACAAAGTGAATGATAGGGTATAGGAATATTACTTTACTGACATTTTTAAGTAATTAAGGTCGACAACAATGTCAATGTTATATCAAGTAAGAGTTATAGCATTTGTAAGGGAAGACGACTTCTCTTTCTGTTCAT
The DNA here is from genome assembly GCA_027704765.1 of Solanum habrochaites. Lineage (NCBI taxonomy): Eukaryota > Viridiplantae > Streptophyta > Magnoliopsida > Solanales > Solanaceae > Solanum > Solanum habrochaites. The sequence continues at coordinate 4,719,218 of JAKWJA010002496.1, forward strand.
CTTGTTGGGTAATTATTTCCATTTTACCAGATAGATTGGAGTAAGTTCCGAATTTTGGTGCTATGTGTTTGATTGTTCCCTCTTTGTTTTGGTGGTGGATAGTAATTTGTGTTTAAACCTGTATTCCTTTAATGTATGTGAGGAGTGATCAAGTCATATTAGGTTGTTCCGATATAAGTTTATCCTCTCTCTTTATTCCAAAGCAAAAAAAGCCAAAGGATGGAAGAAAGAAAATAGTTAGTTGAAAGCTTTCGATTTTTTTTTCAAGAAGAGAGTGAGAGGCTGGGAGCCTTTGTCGGAGATGCTTGAATATTTTGGGTGAATATAGTATTTAGGGTTGTAGCTTGTTGATTCAGGATCCTGCATTGCCGTGTAAGATTGTAGTCTTCAATTTGAGGGTTGTTTTAATTTTTGCTTATAACTGAAACTTTTTTGAGGTGCGTTTGTTCTACAATGCATGGACACGGTCCTTTATTACTTCTTTTAGTAAGATTAGATTCCTCCATCTGCTCGTCATTTGAAAAGAATTGGGTTGCTTAGAAGCAATATCTTTTGGAGCACAAAGTGAAGGTTTCCTTGTCCTCTGCTGCAATAATAATTTTTATATTGTATTTACCCATCAATTTCTTATTAAACTTTTGGAGTTATTTAGTAGCTTTGACTTTCATTTTCAATCAGTATAGATTAGAATATGTTTATCGTTCTATTTGTGGTCACTATTGGTCTTTTCTCCATTATTTTCTATATGTTTCACTTATCATTAGTTGACCTTCCCTTGAACCAGTCACGGAGCTCTCAACTGAGTTGTTTAGGTTCTGAAATTCCATCTCTAGTTGGGGCTTTCTATTCGAGAACTGGGAATCTATCATAAACAGCCTCTCTACATTTCAGCTTTATCTTAATTGATATCTGTAAGAGAAAGTTACTGCAATAAAATGAAATATAAACCAGATCTCAATAGCATATTGCCTCTGGAAAAAAAACAACTCATTTCTCATTTTGATGATTTTCATGTCCTTTGGGATATTTAGGGATAATATCCACTTGCATTAGCATGATTGTTCTGGTTGAACTTACGACTTGTTCCTGAAGTTAACATTGCAAACGTGGGGTGGCTAACCTTGTAAAAGTGGGCTGGCTAATCCCATCCTTCTTTTGGCTTGTTCAAATAACCCGTCCTTGGCCTAGATATTACTCCCCCTCGTGTATCCTCCTCATATCTCCACGGAGGAGGATGTGATCTTGTGTTTATTTGACATTGGTGTCTAATTATCTAAAGTCGTTTGCTGAAAAGATTCAGCAGATTTATTGGTGTGATATTCTGCAGCCATTTGATCAAACGAATAATGGGTTTATTAATTCATCATTTGATCAAGCATTTCTTATTGTAATTTCTCGTCTGCAGGAAAAGATGAACAGGTCACTAATGGTCTGCCAGGACAAGTTTGAGGCTGCTAAACTCCAGAAGAACAAAAGCGACGCCATGAAGGATATGGAATCATGCGTAGACCAGTCAATTCAAGATAGCATAAAGACATTACCACATCTGGTTGGTAAATTCAAGGTTTCCCTCGGCATTACTGAGTAGAGAAATTTAACTCGCCATGTACACTTCTCATATTTAGTTAGATTTAGCTAAGTAGATGCCAAATCCAGAAAGGCGAGTTGATGAACATCCATTCAGTTTTGTGAACCATAAAATTTCAACCTCATATCTTGCTTCTGGGAAATGTTATACTTGTACTGGTCAAAAAGCTCATGTTCAATTCAGAAATGTCAATTCTTTCTCCAGTTATTTCCTTTAAGACTAATGTTGATTGACCTAGTAGCCATTTTGTGGCTTGTATTATACTATTGTAGTATATTCTTTCTTTGTTTAAAAAAGAACGACTTAGTTTCCTTTTTACAAAAGGAATGACCCATTTCTATTTTTGGCAACACTTTAACTTCCACTTTTCACGCGGTATGTTTAAAGCCACAAGATTAAAGGACATTTTGATACATTTGACATAATTTTAATTTAGAACCACAAGATTGAAAATTTTTTTTTTTTTTACTTTGATCTAAGTTAAATTATGTCAATTTTTTTTAAACAGGGGAGTAATATATATGGTAGGGTGCTCAAAATAGTCATGGACACAAAGGAATACATAAATCATGTATGTATATAACACCCATATACTATGTATAACATTATAACATTGGTATTTTAAGCATATATGCTCGTCACTACACATATAAAAGGCATAATACATAATTGTGCATAGGGGTGACAAATGGTTGGACTGGATCGGATTTGGATGGTTGAATATGGATTGAAAAAAAAATGATATGGATTACAATTCATCCAAATATAATATGGGCAAATATGGATTTACCCCTTTTCTACAGGCACCCCCACCCCCACATTCCACCAACTAACCCTTAAATATTTTTTTTAAAAAAATACCCCTCCCCCACCTTCCAGCAACCTATCTCAAACTTTTTTTTTTTATAAAAAAAATCTGTTTTTTCAAAAAATAAATAAAATTACACCCTCCCCGGACACCCCTGATGAAGATACAAGTCATCATATTAGTGACAAGGATTAACCTAGCCGCCACATGTACAGGAGATTCCTAACTGTTAGGATCGAATTCACGCACACACTCTAGATGAATGAAGAACACAAGAACTTCAAGAGAAAGAGATGAGAGATCTAGAGAGAGAAAGAGAAAACCCAATATTTCGTGGTAACACCCCGTGAGTAAACTTCCACGATGGTGAGGTATATTTATATTAATAAATCAGAGTATTTTTGGTTACAGAGAATAAATAGAGAATAAATAGGAAAACATAAAATAGAGAATAAATAGGAAAGCCTAAAATAGAGAATATATATTAATCAGACTCCACTACCTAACAATTCTCCCACTTGGAGACTGACTTAGTCATCCAAAAAATACATTCTCAAAAAAAATCTCTTCATCATCAACATTTTACCGAACCGCAACATCTGTAGCAACAACTACAGAAGACCAACCGAGGTTTTACATAACCTCAGTTTACCAACATCAACATATTTCGTCAACATGTTTGCCGGGTTCTTTGCACCCTCTATCTTCTCCAAGCACATATCACCATCCTCCACTGCCCTTCGAGTGAAATGGTATCGCCTTCTGATGTGCTTTCTCTTCGAATGATAGACTGAATTTTTCACCAACTGTATGGCACTTCTGGCTATCTGAGTAAAGAATCTTCTCGCTTTGCTTCTTGCCCAATTCCTCAAGATAATCTGCCAGCCATATAATCTCTTTCCCAGCTTCAGCTATTGCCACATACTCAGCTTCAGTAGATGAAAGAGAAACACACTTCTGAAGTCTGGACATCCAACTCACTGCTGTTCCACCTATGGTATAAATGTACCCGGATGTACTCTTGCTCGAGTCAACATCCCCTCCAAGATCAGCATCCACAAAACCCTGTAGAGTCACATTGCCTTTGCCAAAACAAAGTGAAGTACTGGATGTACCTCTCAGATATCTCAGAAGCCACTTCACAACTTCCCAATGCTCTTTCCCAGGGTTCGCCATGTACCTGCTAACAACTCCCACTGCATGTGCTATATCAGGTCTATTGCAGACCATAGCATACATCAAACAACCAACTGCTGAAGCATATGGAACAAGTGTCATGTGATCACGCTCCTCGGCAGTCTTGGGTGACTGCTCCTTTGACAATTTAAAGTGATTTGCCAATGGAGTAGTCCTGAGTTTAGCATTATTAACCCTTAATCTGCTCAGCACCTTCTCAATGTACAACTCCTGAGATAGATTTAAAGTGTCAGCAGATTTATCCCGAGAAATCTTCATCCCCAAAATCTGCTTTGCTGGACCCAAATATTTCATCTCAAATGCTGCAGACAACCCTGTCTTCAGATTGATAATCTCCCTCATACTAGATTCTGCAATCAACATATCATCCACATACAAGAGTAGAAAGACATGAATCAGTATATTTCTTGAAGTAACAACAAGGATCCTTTTCAGCTTTACAGAATCCACTCTTGGTCATGAAGAAGTCAAACTTCTTGTACCACACTGCCTTGGTGCTTGCTTTAGTCCATATAAGCTCCTGGGGAGCTTGCACACCATGTGTTCCTTTCCTGGAACCACAAATCCTTCCGGTTGCTGCATATAGATCTCTTTGTCCAGATCTCCATGTAAAAACGCTATTTTTACATCCATTTGCTCTAGATGCAAATTCTCCGATGCAACAACACTCAACAGAATTCGAATAGAGGTTAACTTCACAACAGGAGAGAATATTTTAGCATAATCAATACCTTTCCTTTGTGAATATCCTTTAACCACTAAACGAACCTTGAACCTTCTTTTTCCATCTGGTTCAGTCTTGATTCTGAACACCCACTTGTTCATTCAAAGCTCTCTTCCCTGCAGGTAACTCAGTCAACACCCATGTGTCGTTCTTCTTATGTGACCTCATCTCATCATCCATGGCTTGCTCCCACTTGATCGAATCCTCCACCTGTAGGGCCTGATCAAAAGACTTTGGTTCCCCTTCATCAGTCAGCAATAGATAGTGTAATGAAGGTGAATACCTATCTGGTGCCCTGATGGATCTGGATGATCTCCTTAACACCTGCTCAGGTGTAACTTGCTCCACTTCAGATTCTTCAGTAGGAGTTGGTTGAGTATCTGCTTCGACATCTCTGGGGTTACTCTTCTCCAACTCAACCTCAACTCCCACTTGCTTTGTAATCTCTAGAACCTTCTGCTCTCTGTCCTTGTATAGGATAGACTCATCAAATGTCACGTCACAATGTCTCAGGATCTTTCTGTTCTTGTCATCCCAAAACCTGTAACCAAACAAATAAGAACCATAGCCTATGAAGTAACACTTCACAGCCTTGGCATCAAGCTTGTCTCTCTTTTCTGGATCAACATGAACATAAGCAGTGCAACCAAAAGTCCTCAAGTGTGAGTACTTGAGTTCTTTTCCTGTCCACACCTCCTCTGGAATCTTGAACCCTAAAGGAACTGATGGTCCCCTGTTGATCAAGTATGCAGCTGTGCTCACAGCATCCGCCCAAAGTGTTTTGGACAGCCCACAGTGTATCCTCATACTCCTTCGCGCTCATTCAATGTTTTGTTCATCCTCTCAGCAATTCCATTCTGCCTTGCCTTACCAGGAACTGTTCTCATCAATCTGATTCCCTCAGCTGCACAGAATGCCTTGAATTCTGATTTTTCATACTCTCCTCCATTGTCAGACCTTAGGCATTTGACTTTCAAACCGGTCTGATTCTCAACTTCAGCTTTCCACTTCTTGAAAGTTGCAAACACATCTGACTTATGCTTCAAGAAGTAAAACCCATACCTTCCTGCTGAAATCATCAATGAAGGTAACATAGAATCTGGATCCTCCAAGTGATGATACTGGAGATGGTCCCCAAACATCTGTATGGACCATTTCCAATCGCATTTTCTTTGGCTCTCTAGGAGTCTTTGTGAAGCTTACTCTTTTCTCTTTGCCCATAACACAGCTCTCGCAAAGACCCATATCAACAGACTTCAGACCCTCTAATGCTCCTTTTGCAACCAGCATCTTCATTCCTTTAGTACTCATGTGTCCAAGTCTGTTGTGCCACAGACATGAACCGGAAGCACCTTCAGCAACAGCAACCATGTTTATACACCCTGCAGTGGTGTACAAGGTTTCAGATTTGGTGCCACGAGATACTACCATAGCACCTTTCACGATCTTCCACGAACCTTTCCCAAACTCTGCTGCATATCCCGTGCTATCCAACTGACCAACAGAGATCAAATTTTTCTTGATCCCAGGAATATATCTCACATCCTCCAATGTCCACTAGTTTCCCGAGGTGGTCTTTATGCAAACATCCCCCTTTCCTTCAATCTCTAAGGCTTTATTGTCAGCAAGATATACTTTTCCAAAATATACAGATTTGAAATTTTAGAACAACTCCTTGCTTGGGGACGAATGGAAAGATGCACCAGAATCCAAAATCCAAGATTCAACCGGGCTGTTCACACTAAGGATTAGAGCATCCCCAATGTCCTCTGCTGAATTTACAAAATCATTGTCATCTCCAAATTTCTGATTCTGTTTCTTCTTTGGCTTTGTACAGTTCGTCCGAAAGTGCCCTTTTTCTCCACAGTTCCAACAAGTCACGTTTGATCTGTTCAAAGATTTTCCTCGATTCTTTGATTTTGATCGACCTTATTGATTTTGGTCTTTCGTCTTACTTCTCCCCATTCGATCAACGCTGAGAGCACTGCCCGATGAATCTCCCACTTCTCATTTGCAAATACTTTCACTAAGAACAACATCACGGATTTCATCAAACTTCAGTTTCTCAGATCCACGAGAACTGCTAATCGCAGCAACAACAGTATCCCAAGACTCGGGCAGAGATGACATCAAAATCAACGCCTTAATTTCATCTTCGAAATTAATATCCACAGAATTGAGTTGACTCACAATCATATTGAACTCGTTTATATGTTCAGGATCGGATCCATTCTCAGACATTTGTAAATTGAACAATCTACGCATCAAATATACCTTGTTCATAGCCGATGGTTTTTCATACATGTTTGACAGTGCCTTCAATAGACCGGACATAGTCTTCTCCTTCACAATGTTGAGCACAATGTTTCTTGACAAAGTCAACCAGATCAACCCTAGAGCCTGGCGATCCTTGAGTTTCCACTTCTCCTCCGTCATGGATTCGGGCTTCACCCCGATCAGCGGTTCGTGAAGATCATTCTGGTATAGATAATCTTCGATCTGCATCTTCCAGAAACTAAAATCGGATCCATCAAACTTCTCGATTCCAAGCTTCAAACTATTCATCTTCAGTGATCGTGTTGAATCTCATCAGCTCTGATACCAGTTGTTAGGATCAAATTCACGTACACACACTAGATGAATGAAGAACACAAGAACTTTCAAGAGAAAGAGATGAGAGATCTAGAGAGAGAAAGAGAAAACCCAATATTTCGTGGTAACACCCCGTGAGTAAACTTTCACGACGGTGAGGTATATTTATATTAATAAATCAGAGTATTTTTGGTTACAGAGAATAAATAGAGAATAAATAGGAAATTCTAAAATAGAGAATAAATAGGAAAGCCTAAAATAGAGAATATATATTAATCAGGCTCCACTACCTAACACTAACTATATTCTAACATAGAAGACTAAGGTCTTATTTGTTTGCACTTAATGAAGGTCTGAATCTTAATAATTCAGATTGAGCTCATTAAGTGTGTTTGGTTTTCAGGTCAGAATCAGAATCATTCAGATTCAACCCATAAGTTCATTTGTCTTATTTTTTTAAAAACCTCTTAATGGGTCTGAAGAGGTCTGAACGAATTAGATTTGTAGGAGACTCTTAACAACATTAAGACTCATTTGATAAGTTATCAAATAATAAATTGTAGTTTCTTTATTTTGGGCATGCCTTTTTATCTCATAATTAAAAACTTTCTTTCTCACTTTTCTCAATCAAACACCATCTTTTCCAATTGGTAAGTTTTCATAAATATTTTTCAAGTAGTTTTTTTTATATTAATAATTTTCTTGTATTGATGTGTGTCAAGAACACTGGTTGCAATAATATTTCTGGTGTATTGTTATTATCAAGATTTTTGAATGAAAAAATAGTACTCCAAATCATGATTATTAAAACTTTTAAAACTTCTTTTTATATCAAAAATGATATATTTTGTTGAAATGAAAATTTTATAATATTTTATTAGTATAATGTTCAATTTCATCTTTCACATTTAGATATTGAAAATAAACAACATTATATTTAGTGTTTAGATTTGAAGACCACATCTTAATATTCTGATGTGTATTTAGATCAAAAAACTCAAATCTTACTGTAAAACTTAATATTCAGATGTGTATTCAGATTCAGATCTCTTAATCTTAATGAAAATAAATGAGGCCTAAGCTAGCAATTGTTAGGACTCTATGGGCTATGGTTGTGTATATACAATATAAGATAATGAGAAAAGTAGCCACATATTCTTATAATTTGTTTCTTCAATATTTCTTCAACCCCCACCTCCTGTCTCCTCCACCTTCCACCAACCTACCCCTAATTTTTTTATTTTCCTAAAATTAAAAATAAACTATTTTTAATCTCTTCACTTTTTTTTTCTTTTTGGATATTATATGTCATTTTAAATTTTAATTTTTTAAACTTATGACAAAACAAGGGAGAAAAAAGAAGTAAAATAACGAGGATATTCATATAGGAATAATTAGTTCAATACAACATACTTTAATAACATTTTTTTCGCTTGTGTGTACCCAAAAGTCAAAATAAACAAATAAAAATAATTTTGTTTAATTCCCACCCCACCTCACCGTGATGATAATATAAATTAAAAGAATATGAACATGTAAGTTTTTTACAAATTTGAATATCTGATATTCTTATCAAGAACAAGAGATTAAAAAAAAAATAGGGAATAAACAAGACACTTAGATAATTAATAGAAGATTTTATACTTATAAAAATATATTTATTTTTTAGATGGACAATCAAACACAAATTTCAGATGAATCTCAAGTTATTGGTTGGGTTAGAATAAGTTGGGTATTCATATAAAATAGGTCAATAGAAAATTATCATGAAATTAATAACTTTTTTAAATATTATTTTCAAACGTATCAATCAAAATATGAATTATATGTGGTTTTTATTATTTATTTGAGATAGACTTAAATTTGGACCAATCAGATTAGGTAACATAATAAATAAATATATAATAATTTTGCTTTAGGGAGCTGTTAAAAGTAAGGACAAATATGAGCCAAATGGTTAATATCAGGGGTATTTTGAGCCCAATGTTGACGTCGGGGGCATTTAGGGCCGAAAAATGAATGAAGGGTAATTTTTTTATACCAATTCGAATAGTCGAAGGGCATTTTAAACCCTTCTCCGTTTAATTAATTTGTGTACAATTTTTAGATTTGTTTTTTGCATGTGTCTTATATCAGGACAACTTCAAATATAATATATGAATTTTCATGTGGTTGAAGTTAAGATACATATGATTGTAGTTCAAATAAAAATAACTGAAGTTCAACAATTTCATCTAAAAGTCAGATAAAAAATGCATGTACTTCATAGGCATACAACTTAAACAAAATTTAATTAATCAAACCTAAATTCAAGACACCACATATCTAAAATAGATATATAGACAAATATTTTCTTTTTTAAAAAATAATACATAATATATGATGATGTCAAAATATGTTGTCCATAAAAATATACTATTTCTTGACTACCCTTTAGAATAGTTAAGAAAATACTAAAATATTATGAATGATGAGTGGGAATTTGATTGAATGCAAAATTTATTTTTAAGATCTTACCAACTCACAACTACTTCAACTATTAAAGAATAGGGAATGGGTTACTGTCCCTCTTGTTTATTTAGATTTTAGCATTCTTTTTTTTTTAATCAATGATTGACTAGAATTAATTGTTTTATTCTATAGTATCATAAAATATTTGTCCATGTTATGCCCCATGACTATCTATTTTTGATAAATTCAATAATAAGTTGTGGTTTTATTTGCCAAGATCACAACTTACAAATGTGGGATTTTCTGATCAGATTTTGAATATTATTCTTTTCACAAAATTATAGCATATGCAATATTAATAATCCAATAAATCATCAAAATGGGTTGTGGTGCACTGGTGGGTGTTTCACCCTTAACCAAAGGTCATGGGTTCGAGCCCTGGGCATGAAAAAAATCTTGTTGGGAGTGCCACCCCCAAATGGGCCTTGTAATGCGTGATCTGAATTTAGTCGGAGCTCCAATGTGGGCGCCCTGGGCATGGAGAAAATTCTGTTGGGAGTGCCACCCCCAAATGGACCTTGCAGTGCGCAATCCGAATTTAGTCGGAGCTCCAATATGGGCTCCGGACATCGGGTTGAAAACCAAAAAAATATCACTGCAAAAAAAATATAATCCAATAAATCAATCAATTGCCTGTCATTGCATAATAGATATGTGAAGATAATTCAACTTTTATTCAACAAATCAATCAAGGAGTACGACTTAAGTTTCCTATGTATTTTGGGTGAAATTGATAAATACGTTGATTAGGATAATTACACGATCAGTTAAACAGGTCAGAGAATATAATTGCATTAAATTACGCCAAAGTTAATTATTAGAATCACTTTTTCAAATAACAATAATCTCTTTCACTCATATATTTACGGTTCATTTAGAGTTTGAAGTGTTGAATTCTTGCCTAAAATGGGTTCGAAACTCACACCCAAACAGAGGCAAATAAGTGTGAGACTTGATGCTGATAAACGTCTTCCTTATTTCATAGGTATGTGTTTGGTCCAAATTTTGGGGAAAAGATTCGATCAAGTACAATTACATCAAGTAATGGTCAATGATCTTGTAAATTCAAGTCATGTGTATCATAAAATAATTTATGAATTGACATCCATTTGTTGGGATTTAGAAAGTGTGAATGAAAAAAGAAAAGAGAGAATATGAAAAGTGAGGGAACTACTTTGGAGAGAAAATGAAAAGTCATTTGCAAAGTGCAAATGAAAAGTCATTTCTCCCATATCGGCAAAAGGAAGGGAAATTGTTGTCCTTATATAAGGAAACACTTCCATTACTTCTTAAAGAGCTAAGAAGAAGATGCCCCCTCGTGCCGTCGTCGTCGCTCGCTCGGCCTCGACTTTCAGTTTTTGTTAAATCAAATAAATCCTGTTAAAATTATTTGCAGGTAACGGTAACATTTCAAAAAGTTGTTACTCTTTTCGAAAAGTCGTTACTTTCCAAAAAGTCGTTATTTTCCTCCTAACAGAAATAATTTTCTGAAAAGTTGTTATTTTTTTCCAAAAGACACAACTTTCTGGATAAAATGGGTCTGAACAGATTTCACTGAACAGACATGTTCCTTGCTGAAAATAGCTATAAAAGGAAGTCAATTTTTTATTTTTTAAAAACATTAAAAAAAATTTCCTTCTCTGCATTTATTTTTCTCTCAAATAAAATCAAAGTGTCGATCGACTAAGTCTGTGTGACTTGTTGTTGTTCTTAAGTTCGTTGAAGTTAAAGAAGTTTGAGGTACCGCTATTTCTTTAAGAGGTTTAATCCGTTTTATCTTGGAAGAAATTAATCTATAACCTTGGGTACAGTGAGGGGATCAAATTTCTTAAGGACAGACAATAGTTTCTGTGAACTCGGATTAATTCTTGTATTTTATATTTTTTCTGCTTCATCTTATTTCTGTTTCTGTTTATTAACCTTATAAATACAGGTTATTGTAAGAATAACAATCTTAAGAAATTTAACAGTTTCTGTATTTGAGTTTTCTGTATATTAAAACCTTTATGGTTTTCTACTCTGCTTGAATTTTTAAAATTCATTCGATTAACGATTAAAAGAATATAAAAACTTTATCGTTAAATCAGAAACAGTTTGTGTAAAGATTTGTTCTTTACTGTTAGTATTTCAAATACTTAATTTATCTGCCATTTATGACAGGAAAAAAAGACTAATTCAAGTCAAACAAATGCTGGAATAGTAAGTGCTGCAACAACAACGGTTGCACATAATCGTTCAAATGTTGCCTTAGCACCGGCTGAGAAACCTGCAAAGTTTTCTAGAGTCGACTTTAAGAGATGGCAGCAAAAGATGTTCTTCTATCTCACTACGTTGAGTCTGCAGAAGTTCATTAATGAGAATATTCCTGTTATGTCAGATGAAACTCCGGCTGATGAACGATTCTTGGTAACAGAAGCATGGACACACTCAGATTTTTTGTGTAAAAATTATATTTTGAGTGGTCTGCAAGATGATCTGTACAATGTGTACAGCAATGCCAAAACCTCAAAAGAACTCTGGGATGCTTTATAAAAAAAGTACAAAACAGAAGATGCCGGAATAAAGAAATTCATTGTGGAAAAATTTCTGGACTATAAGATGATAGACAGTAAGACTGTCATCACCCAAGTTCAAGAATTGCAGGTCATAATCCATGATCTCCTTGCTGAAGGTATAAATTAATTTAATGCCTATGTTAGAAATATTAAGTTTTCTCTTAATACTCACATAACCTTTAATGTAGGATTGATTGTGAATGATGCTTTTCAAGTGGCTGCAATTATTGAAAAGTTACCTCCATTGTGGAAGGACTTTAAAAACTACTTGAAACACAAACACAAGGAGATGACTGTTGAAGATCTCATAGTAAGGTTGAGAATCGAAGAGGATAATAAGGCTGCAGAAAAGAGGTCACGTGGTAATTCAGCAATATCTGGAGTAAATTTTGTTAAAGAAGATCCCACAAAATTAAAGAAAAGAAAGAAAGCATCTGGTCCAAAAAGCAATCCTCCTAAGAAGAATAACACCATTACGATTTATATACTCATAAAAAGAATTTAAAATGGCAAGATGCATTACCGACAATCGTAACATACTATACTTACGAATGCACCAAATAATTATTGTACTTAGGAATCTTTTCTTAACTCCTCAAGGATTTCGGGTGAAATGGTATTGTCTTAGGATCCGTTTGACCATACAATATGAAATCGTGATATGAAATCATAATATGAAATTAAAGTTTTGTTTGGACATGCGATATAGAATTGTTGTCTCCACTTAAGCAAATGTTTTATCAAACTCTAATTCAATAAAAAATTGAACATAAATTGTAATAAGGGAAAAGGGTCTGATATACCCCTCAACTTTGTCATTTGGAGCTGATATGTCCCTCGTTATAAAAGTGGCTCATATATGCCCTTACCGTTATACAAACGGCTCACATATACCATTGCCGTTACAAAATGGCTCACATATACTCTTAATTTAACGGAAGTTAAAAAAATAGTTTTAAATTTATATTTATTACTTTTAATTTTTTTTTAAAATTTATTTAGGGGTATATATGATTCTTCTATCAAAGTTCAAGGTATATTTTAATTTTTTTCCTACATAAATTATTTTTTGACTTCTTTTATTATAATTATTTGAATTTTTTATTTTTATTTTGTTTTTTTCTTTCATTCCTTAGTTTAAAGAATAAAAAATTAAACTATTTTTTGTGTGTATTGTAATTTAATTTCGTATTCGAAGAAAAAATTTGATCATCTACAATAAGTTTTACAAGAATATTAGTGAAACATAAATAAATTTGATTATTAAAATAATAATTATATATTAGTCATTGAAACAAAAAAAAGTCAAAAAAAATATGTTTGACGAGGATTAAATTTACTCATATGGGATTATATTTTTTAGAAAAAATAATAAAAATTTAGATTAAAATTATTATTTTTTTCATTTCCGTTAGAGGAAAAGGGTATATGTGAGTCATTTGTTTACAAGTAGGGGTATATATGAGCCACTTTCATAACAAGGGGTATATCAGCTCTAAATGACAAAATTGAGGGGTATATCAGACCCTTTTCCCTTGTAATAAACTAGTCTTTAATGTAATCCTCCCACATAATACATACATTTTTCTCACGTTGAACTTACATTTCTCGATTATGTGATTGAGAAGAGAATCACCATTTTTTACTTTGATCATTTGTTGGTAAATATCATCCGCAACTATATTTTCATGCTCATAGACCATAAATATTTCATCAGCCTTCGGTATTGTCGAAAATAATTATGTAATACTGCACCAGTTATGACAATTTTCACTTGTGTGTCAATATCATAATGGTTCATGCCTTGTTTTAGTATTTTGAATTTATTCTTCCAAGCTCCAAAAGTTTATGGGGTTGTTTTGATAAAATATAAATTTATAGATCAATTTTTGTATTTAAAAATCTCAAATCATGAAATAAAATCTCATATTATGATTATTGAAAAATATGAGATTTCATCTCATGACAAGAAATCAACATGAAATCACATGTCCAAATACTGATTCCATCTCAAGATTCTATATCATGATATGATATCGCATGACTAAACACCTACTTAATCTTTTAAAAATAAATTCTATAATAACAATCATAATACAAAACATGTATTCATCTTTCCCACAATCTTTATGCATACAAAGTATGTATATGATAGAGAAAGATATCACGATAAAAAAATCTCAAATTGCCAACAGATTTTATAACAACTTAAGTTGGTTAGTTTTCTACAAACAAATTATCGACATATTTATAACTAACTAACTAATATTTTAAAACTTATCAACAAAATTCTAACAGATTACCAATCAAAATCTTACTAAGTATTTTAGTTGGTAAATACTGCGGAAAAAAATGGCGCCAAACTTAGCAACATTCTATCAGTTGACTATTAACTGAAATATTACTAACGCACATGTTGGTAATATTACCAACAAAGTATATATCGGTTTGTAAATATGATAACAAATATTTATATAATTTATTAACATATTATCAATGAATTACTAACCAAACATTTACCAACGACAAGATTCTGTTGTTAATTACCAACCAAATATAAACATGTTGGCAAATTAGTAACGGAATATAATTTGTTGGTAAACTTGCCAACCAATATCCAATTAGTTGAAAATTGCCGACGAATAAAGATTGTAGTTAGTAAATTATTAACATCATTAAAATCGTAGGTAATATACCAATCGATCATTAATCCATCGATAAAATTTACCAACATATTAATTATTAGTTGGTAATATTACGTATGAATATTTAGCTAAATTGTAACTATTACCAACTGTGATAAAATTTTGTTGGTAAATTATTAACTTATATTTGAATAGTTGATAAATTTATCACTTGAAGTTAATTTTTTTGGTAAATCAACGTCTACTGTTGCGGATTTCATATTCATTTTATGTTGTTAGGCGTTTTAGCTTTTAGATTTTAATTAAACTTGACTTTGATCAATATTTTTTGTAAATGTGGTCAGATTAGAACTAGTCAGTGTCATTAGTTTCGAAAGGCCATTTTTTATTTAACAGGAAGGTTGGTTCAAGTTTTGAGGCTTCCGTTTTTTGTTTGTACCGTTAGGTGTTCTAAATCTTATATTTTGATCAAAATTTTACTTTGATCAATATTTTTGTGAACTTGCTCAGATGAAAATTTTGTTACTGTAATTAACTCCAAATATCATTTTTTATCTAATAGGATGGTTGGTTCGGGTTTTGAGACTTTCATTTTTAGTGTTTGTCATAAGGTATTTTAACTTATAAATTTTGGTCAAAATTTAATTTCGATCAATATATTTGATAATGTAGAATTTGTCAGTACAATTAAATGCGAAAGGTCATTTTTGATGTAAGAAGATAGAGAGTCCGGTTTTGAGGCTTCCGTTTGCAGTTTGTGCTGTTAGAAATTTTACTTTTAAGTGTTGGCCAAAATTTCACTTTAGTCAATATTTTTTTGTAATCATGCTCGAATTGAAATTTTGTCACCGCAGTTAGTCATATAAGTTTAGTTTTGGTCTCATAGGATGGTTGGTTCGGATTTGAGACTTTTATTTTTCAGTTTGTATCGTTAAGCGTTTTAGCTTTTAAATTTTGGCTAAAATTTTAATTAGGTCAATTTTTTGGAGAAACATGCTCAAATTTGAATTTCGTCAGCGCGGTTTAGCTCTGAAAAGTCATTTTTCTTCATATAGGATGGTTGGTTTGGATTTTGTGATTTTCATATTAAGTTTTTATATTAAGTATGTATTTCCTTTAAATTCATTATTAGTTATCAGATCCATTTTAGGAACAACTATTTGGTGATCACTTCAATATCTTACTATTTTCTTTTCATTTACTTTTATAGATAAATTATCTATATACACATCTTTATTTTTCATAATTTCTATTATTCCCTACCATTTAAAAATATTTCTAATTTTTTTTATTTTTTTCTAATTCTCAAGTCAACAAGATACATAAATATCACAGCCTTAACATACGATTTTCTTCTTTTTTTCACTCCTTTAATCTCTCCCTAATTTCATTCCATAATCTTATCAGTTACAATTTTCATATTAATTTGATTTACAAATGGATTCTCTCTCCACTAAATCAAATTTAAACTACTTAATAGTTGTCTTCATCAATTTTATTTTTTCTTCTTTATTTCCTAATAAAGTGTGTCACCTCCATAGTCTTCTTCTTCAATTTTATTTACCTCCATAGTCTTCTTCTTCAATTTTATTTTTCTTCTTCTTATTTCTTGATATACAGATTAAGATCCTTATTTTAGTATTACAATTAATCAACTAGTCGAAGAAGCATGCATCTAGGACTTCCAAATAGATTGTGAAAAAACGCTCAAAAAGACCAAAAGAATTGATCTACTGGTGGCTTTGGTAAGGACTTTGGATCGAGATCCATGAATGATGTCTATGTTAATAGTTAAAAAAAGAATTCAAGGATAAATGTAGAAAAAAATGGATGTACGTTTATCTTCTAAAGTGGATGTTGAGAAGGAGAAGTCGAAATAGATCAAGTTGTTGATTTTCTTTTTCATTTTTTTATGATATATATGGGTTCAGATTTCTAATGTATCTTGTTGTTTTTGTTTCTTCAATTAATGTATAATACCTTAATTTCAACATTATTATACATTACAATTTCATCATGTACAATGTATCGTGTTTAAATACTAAATTATTCTTATGATTATAGTTTGGGATACATTAACTATCTTTAAATGTATCTAGTTAATTTTGTTTCTCAAATTAATGTATAATGTCTTTGTTTCAACACTTCGATACATTACAATTTTATCATGCACAATATATCGTGTTCAAATATTAGTTTTGATACATAAACTTAATTACTTTTCATACTTGATACAAAATTTCTACTAAATGTATCATGTATCTAGGTGTTGCTATGTATCTTCTATCTTGTTCAAATTTAGAAGGATATGTATACGTACACAATATGTGATACATTAAAGTGTCACACAAGTATGTATCAGATTCATAAATGGTGATACTTAAATGTTATTATCAAAAGTCTATTTAGTTTGAGGCAATATGTGAAGATCTTAAAGATCATGTACACAATATTTTGTCATTTAAACAATGCTAATATCAAATACCCTTTTATCAAACACAATTGTAAAAATTGTGTGTTAGATACACAATTTTACATCTATGAAATAATATAACTGATACATGATACTCTATGTATCGGATACATAACATTCTATTTTTGCATGAGCAAATACACAATTTTTTAGCCATGATACATAAATTTAAATTTATATTAATGATATCTGATACGTATAAACTACCACAAAGTAATGTATCAATCTCAAACCTAACATTTGCATGAACAACAATTACTTATTTAATGTATCTAATAGAAATACAAAACTTATCAATTTAAACGAGATACATAAATAGTAATGTATTTATAAATCTATTCATATCAAAAACAAATTTTTTTTAAAAAAAGAATTACGCAACATTACAGAAGGTATGAATGATCTACCAAAGATATGCATCTCTTTAGCATTCGTATTTGTTGTATCAATGCATAACGAATACATTGAAAATTTCAACTCTTGTTTCTTCACCTCAACAATGTAGTAGATCTCCAAAATTTTCAACAACTTATCAATCTTTAATTCAACTGCAATGGTTGATTTGAGATTCACAAATCAATATTTTGACCAACAACAATATCATCACTTTTGTATCTTTCATACCTCACCCCACTTCCTCATATTTTGAAATGTCTCAACAAGATCGACATGTTCATGTTGTATCAGTACAATTTGTCGACAAGTTTGATTCATAAAATTGAGATATTTTTAGAAAGAACAAGAAGAAGAATTTTGGGATACATTAACTAGATTTAATATATTATGAAATACAAATTCAAATGGACAATAGCTTCTTTGATCATCTCCTACTATGGTGCCCACAATCGAGATGAGATGAAGAGGAGGCCAAGCAACATATCAACATATTTCTATGATATCCTTCTGCTATATATCGAATTTTCAAGTTCTTCCTCATATCATCGATATACTTCAATAATGAATTTGAAATTCACACAAAATAATTTGTCCAACTATTGTTCATTATGTATCTTATCAAATTTTCGATAAATTTGAATGATTATTTGATAAACATGAGACAATGAATAGAAAGAAAAAAATGAATTTTGAATTTGTTGATTCTAAAAGGATTTGCATCTGACTGAATATTTGGAAGAAAATTTGAATTTTGAATTGATTGAAGTTGTTACCATTTGAGAGAGATTGACATCAAATTGATTAGCATGATTTGGGGAAGTCACATTCAAAATTGATTCTCTTTCCTTTAAAAGTGTAACTGAATTTGTTTTAATGTATCAAAATTTATGTATCCAGCTCATTTGCTATTTTGTAAATTGAAAAATAGTAGGGATAGAATGTAATTTAGGTCATTACATTATGGGGTTTAGGTAAGTTATACTATTTTTATTTATTATTTAATAATTATATTTCATCTTTTCCTCTACTTTTACATAATATTTCTATCTCATATCCTGCTTTTTTGGTAGATTTATCATTCAAATTACGAATATATAACATTATATAATGATAAAAAATAATATAATATATCCTAACACTACATTCATTAAAACAATATAATATAGTATAAATATATAATACAATACAATATAATATAATATATTATAAAACAAAACAAATAAATTTAAAGGTTAGGTGTCAGTCACGACTCACTAAATTTTAGATTGTGGCACGAGTTTGAGCCAGCAGACATAAATAATAAAAATAATATAAGTAATTAACTATATAGTATGTCATTCTGTCCACTTAATAATAAAGTATATGCATGTGTATTTGGCATATTTGGAATCTTGAGATTTGAGAACAATAATGAGGGGACAGTCTACACTGGAGGAAGCTAACAAAACGAAAAAAGAATACACTATATTATATATATGTTTGCTGCTTCTTCTTTCTTCTTATTATGAATAATTAATTGAATCTAATCTTTGAGTCATTAGATTAGATTAATTAATCTATATCTTTTAAATAGGAGACAAAGATTATATACATTTATTAATGTAAAAAATAAAGAGTAAACTTGGCCCAATTTCCATAAAATATTTGAAAAACTACATAAAATTCAAAATAGTTACAAATTCATAACTAGCCAGAGTAATTTTTGAAACATCCATTCCCTCATAAATAATTATTGAACATATCCCCATTCATTAAGGCTGATAATTATTGTATCATTGAGGCTAATAATTTCGCACGCATACACACGAAACTTCGTTGACTTTATCATTCTTGATTTCGCTATGCTCTGTAAGAATTTGGAATAGCGGAATTCTGTTATTTAACCTGTATTATAAGGTTAGCCTAAAACGACAGAAACAGAATAAGATGAAACAGAAAATACATAAAATAGAAGAAGTAATTCAAGTCCACAGAAACTACTGTGTGTCCATAAGAAATTTAATCCCCTCACTGTACCCAAGGTAATGGATTAATTTCTCTCAAGATAAAACGGATTAAACCTGTTAAAGAAATAGCGGTACCTCAAATTTCTTTAAATTCAGTGAACTTCAGAACAGCAACAAGTCACACAGACTCAGTCGATCGACACTTTGATTTATTTGAGAGAAAAATATATGCAAAGAAGGAAAATTTCAGTGTTTGAAAAAATGAAAATTGACTTCCTTTTATATTCATTTTTCAGCAAGAAACTTGTCTGTTAAGAGAAATCTGTTCAGACCCATTTTATCCAGAAAGTTGTGTCTTTTCAAAAAAATAACAACTTTTCGAAAAAATCTGTCTGTTAGGAAAATAACGGTTTTTCGAAAAGTAACGACTTTTTGGAAAAAGTAACAACTTTTCAGAATGTTACCGTTACCCGCAAATTTATAAGATATAATATTAACAGGATTTATTTGATTTAACAAAAACTGATTAAATATATTTTGTCCAAAAAATTTATCAATCAATCACATCCGAAGCCGAGCGACGACGACGACGGCGCGAGGGGGCATCTTCTTCTTAGCTCTTTAAGAAGTAATGGAAGTGTTTCCTTATATAAGGACAACAATTTCCTTTTCTTTTGCCGATATGGGAGAAATGACTTTTCATTTGCACTTTGCAAATGACTTTTCATTTTCCCTCCAAAATAGTTCCCTCACTTTTCATATTCTCTCTTTTCTTTTCTCATTCACACTTGCTAAAACCAACAATCCCCCACATGAATGTGGAATGCTATTGTTAAAACATATGCATGAAAAAATTTGTGTGTCTTGTAGGTAAAGTTTAATCGCATCTGGATAAGTAGGTTTCTCTTTAAACTTTTCGTAGTGAACATATATCGGATATAATCGGTCAATCGGTAGATTTGATATCTTTGAACCGTCGAGCTTTGGTGTATACCTAAACAACATATGTCACACAATCAACCCTTGAACTGTTCTTAGTTCTCATTGTTTTGTTCGTTTCAGCTATGAACACATCTTGGATAGTAAGTGCTTAAAGAACTGGCCTTACCGGATTCTCCTTGAAGCGGCTTACACTTCACACTTACATAGGTGATTTCTAAATGTGTTATCTCATATATACACAATTTGATATTCCCTGTATCAAACTTAGAAACCATTAAAAAGTCCTTATGTCTTTATCCTGGTTACTGAACATTGTCTCATCATGAGGATGGACCATAAAATAATAATTTTTCTTGACAATGTTGAACCGTCATCAATGACTTTGTTTTATCTCATTGAACCTAGATCTTGGGATCTCCAGTCTTATAGGTAGAGTTATCGCCACGATGACTTGTTCTCGGCCATAGTTCCATTTCCGTCGATGATTTCTCAACTCCCTCTCTAGTTAGGCCTTTTGTAAGTGGATCCGACACATTATCTTTTGACTTCACATAGTCAATTATGATAATTCCACTAGAGAGTAGTTGTATCACAAAGTTATGTCTCCATCTTATGTGACGAGACTTGACATTATACATAATGCTTCCAGCCCTGCCTATTGCAGCTTGACTATCACAGTGTATGCATATAGGGGCCATTGGTTTGGGCCAAAATGGAATATCTTCTAAGAAATTCCGGAGCCATTCAGCTTCTTCACCTGCCTTGTCTAAAGAAATGATATCAGACTCCATTGTTGAGCGAGCTATACATGTTTGTTTGGATGATTTCAAAGATATTGCTCCTCCACTAATAGTAAAAATGTATCCACTTGTGGATTTTGTTTCAGTTGACACAATAATCCAATTTTCATCACTATATCCTTCAAGAACGGCTGGATATTTGTTGTAATGTAAAGCATAGTTTTGAGTGTCATCTAAGTATCCCAAAACTCTCTTCATTGCCAACCAATGACTTTGATTAGAATTACTTGTGTATCGAATCAGTTTACTGATAGCGCAAGCTATGTCTGGTCGTGTACAATTCATGACATACATTAAGTTTTCCAATACGCTAGTATAGTCCAATGGAGACTGACTTTCACCTTTATTCTTTGCAAGATGAAGGTTTACATCAATTGAAGTCTTTGCCCTTTTAAAATTCAAAAAATTGAATTTTTCAAGTATCTTTTGAATATATGAGTTTGAGACCATGCTAGACCGTTAGGAGTTTTAAGAATTTTAATTCCTAATATCACATCAGCAACTCCTAAATCTTTCATATCAAACTTACTAGCGAGCATACGCTTTGTAGCTTTTATATTAGCAATGTTTTTGCTCATTATAAGCATGTCATCTACATATAGACATAAAATGAATTCCTGATTTGGAGTATCTTTAATGTAAACATGTATCACATTCATTGATCTTAAATTCATTTGACAACATGGTTTGATCAAACTTTGCATGCCATTGTTTTGGTGCTTGTTTTAGTCCATAAAGTGACTTAATAAGTTTTCACACTTTCTTTTCTTTACCAGGAACTACAAAACTCTCAGGTTGTTCTATGTAAATTTCTTGTTCGAGCTCTCCATTTAAGAAGGTTGTTTTCACATCCATTTGATGAATTTCAAGACCGTATACTGCAGCTAGTGCAATTAACATCTGAATTAATGTAATCCTAGTCACTGGCGAGTATGTGTCAAAATAATCAAGACCTTCTTTTTGTCTAAAACATTTGACAACAATAGTTCCATCATCTTTCATCTTCCTTTTAAAGATCCATTTTAAACACAAGGGTTTGTTCCCTGGAGGAGATCAACCAACTCCCAAGTATGATTACTTAAGATTGATTCAATTTCACTATTAACAGCCTCCTTCCAAGAGGTTAAGTCGCTAGACAACATTGCTTCCTTGAATGTTTGAGGCTCACTTTCAAGAAGAACTGTTACAAAATCAGATCAAAATGAAGTAGATGTCCTATGACGTTTACTGTGTCTTGGACTTTCTTTATTGGGTTCATTCTCTTTTGGTTCTTCTCTGGGTTGTTTAGACCCCCCACTAGGTGACTCAAGTCTAGTTTTATACGGATAGATATGTTCAAAAAATTCAGCAATATCTGATTCCATTACTGTATTATCATGAATATGCGGATGTTCGTACTTATGAACCAAAAATCGACATGCCTTATTGTTTGTGGCATATCCAATGAATACACAATCCACAGTCTTAGGCCCTATTTTTATCCTCTTAGGTATAGGAACTTGGATTTTGGCTAGACACCCCACACTTTGAAATATTTCAAGTTGGGTTTTCTACTTTTCCATTTCTCATATGTAATTACATTTGTATTTGAGTGAGGCACTCTGTTAAGTATTTGATTTGCTGTAAGGATAGCTTCCCCCCCACAAGTTCTATGGTAAACCTGAACTTATAAGTAATGCATTCATCATTTCTTTTAAGTTCGGTTTTTCCTTTCTGCAATTCCATTAGACTGAGGAGTGTAGGGAGCAGTTGTTTGATGGATTATTCCATTTTCTAAACATATTTCTGCAAATGGAGATTCATATTCTCCACCTCTATCACTTCTGATAATTTTGATCTTTTTATCTAACTGATTTTCAAATTCAGTTTTATATTGTCTAAATGCATCTATTGCTTCATTCTTTCCATTTAGCAAATAGACATAACAATATCTAGTGCAATCGTCCATAAAAGTTATGAAATGCTTTTTCCACCACGTGATGGTGTTGACTTTATGTCAAAAATATCAGTGTAAATCAATTCTAAAGGATTTAAATTCATTTCAACAGATTTATAAGGATGCTTAGCATACTTAGATTCAACGCAAATTTAACATTTTGATTTATTGCACTCAAATTTTGATAAAATATTTAAGTTAATCAGTTTTAGCAAGATTTTTATTAACGTATCCCAAACGTTCATGCCATAAACATTTAGAATCAAGCAAGTAAGAAGAAGCAAAATCTTTATTCATATCAACTGCAATTACATTGAGTTTGAAAAGACCATCACTAAGGTAGCCCTTTCCTAAATACATATCATTCTTGCTTACAACTACTTTATCAGAAACAAATACACATTTGAATCCATTCTTGGTCAGAACTGGAATTGAAACTAAATTCTTTCTCAATTCTGGAACATATGAGACCCTATTCAAAGTCACCACCTTGCCTGATGTCATCTTTAATAGGACTTTGCCAGTTCCTTCCACCTTTGCAACTGCGGAGTTTGCCATAAACAACTTCTAATCTGTAAGTGCTGGAGTATATGATGAAAATAATTCTTTGTTGGCACAAACATGACATGAGGCACCAGAATCTATCCACCATTTTCTTGGATTTTCAACCAAGTTACATTTTGAAAACATTGCACAGAGATCATCCATTTCTCCTTTGGATTCAGCCAAGTTTACTTGATCCTTCTTTTTCTTGTCCTTCTTAGGACCCCGATATTTAGTAGCCCTATGACCATGTTTACCACAGTTGAAGCAGTTTCCATTGAATTTCTTCTTAGGTTTGATTGCTTTTTGGACCAGATGCTTTCTTTCTTTTCTTTAATTTTGTGGGATCTTCTTCAACAAAATTTACTCAAGATATTGCTGAATTACCACGTGACCTCTTTTCTGCAGCCTTATTATCCTCTTCGATTCTCCACCTTACTATGAGATCTTCAATAGTCATCTCCTTGCGTTTATGTTTCAAGTAGTTTTTGAAGTCCTTCCACGGTGGAGGTAACTTTTCAATAATTGCAGCTACTTGAAATGCATCATTCACAATCAATTCTTCATTAATGATTATGTGAGTATTAAGGAAAAACATAATATTTCTAACATAGGCATTAAATAAATTTATACCTTCAGCAAGGAGATCATGGATTATGACCTGCAGTTCTTAAACTTGGGTGACAACGGTCTTACTGTCTTTCATCTTATAGTCCAGAAATTTTGCCACAATGAATTTCTTTATTCCGGCATCTTCTGTTTTGTACTTCTTTTCTAAAGCATCCCAGAGTTCTTTTGAGATTTTTACATTGTTGTACACATTGTACAGATCATCTTGCAGGCCACTCAGAATATAATTTTTACACAAAAAATCTTAGTGTGTCCATGCTTCTGTTACCAAGAATCGTTCATCAGGCGGAGTTTCATCTGACATAATAGGAACATTCTCATTAATGAACTTCTGTAGACTCAACGTAGTGAGATAAAAGAACATCTTCTGCTGCCATCTCTTAAAGTCGACTCCAGAAAATTTTACAGGTTTCTCAGTCGGCGCTAAGGCAGCATTTGAACAATTATGTGCAACCGATGTTATTGCAACACTTACTGTTCCAGCATTTGTTTGACTTGAATTAGTCAAAAAAAATTCTGTCACAAATGACAGATAATTTTAGTATTTGAAATACTAACGGTAAAGAACAAATCTTTACACAAACTGTTTCTGATTTAACGATAAAGTTTTTATGTTCTTTTAATCGTTAATCGAATGAATTTTTAAAAATTCAAGCAGAGTAGAAAATCATAAATGTTTTAAATCTCCAGAAACCTCAAATACAGAAACTTATTAAATTTCTTAAGATTGTTATTTAACCTGTATTATAAATTTAGCCTAAAACGACAGAATAAGATGAAACAGAAAATACATAAAATAGAAGAAGTAATCCGAGTTCACAGAAATTAATGTGTGTCCTTAATAAATTTAATCCCCTCACTGTACCCAAGGTTATGGATTAATTTCTCCCACGATAAAACGGATTAAACCTGTTAAAGAAATAGCGCTACCTCAAATTTCTTTAACTTCAGCGAACTTCAGAACAGCAACAAGTCACACAGACTCAGTCGATCGACACTTTGATTTATTTGAGAGAAAAATATATATAGAGAAGGAAAATTTTAGTGTTTGAAAAAATGAAAATTGACTTCCTTTTATATTCATTTTTCAGCAAGAAACTTGTCTGTTAAGAGAAATCTGTTCAGACCCGTTTTATCCAGAAAGTTGTGTCTTTTCAAAAAAATAACAACTTTTCGAAAAAATCTGTCTTGGAGTGAGAAGTTCCCGCCTCACTTGTCATTCCAATTACTTTTCATAATGTCACCGTTACCCGCAAATTTATAAGAGATAATATTAACAGGATTTATTTGATTTAACAAAAACTGATTAAATAAATTTTGTCCAAAAAATTTATCAATCAATCACATCATTTGCCAAATCAAATCCAAAGCCGAAGCCGAGCGAGCGACGACGGCGACTGTGCGAGGAGAAATCTTCTTCTTAGCTCTTTAAGAAGTAATGGAAGTGTTTCCTTATATAAGGACACCAATTTCCCTTTCTTTTACCGATATGGGAGAAATGACTTTTCATTTGCACTTTGCAAATGACTTTTTATTTCCCTCAAAAATAGTTCCCTCACTTTTTATATTCTCTCTTTTCTTTTTTCATTCACATTTGCTAAACCCAACAGATTCGTGCTCCGTTTCTTCAAAGTCAATCATCTGCAGTTCACACTTGGGCAAAGACGACTCTCCAGTGGTTCCATTCCTTCTTACTGTACTTCTGGGCCAACTCAACCCGAATGGGAAGAAGAGGGTCAGCCAAACTACGGTCCACTTTGTACGTTTGATGAACATACCCCTCAAGCATTTTAGAAAAGGGAAGGGAACTTCTCACTCCAAGGGAGGCGGGAAGCTACCACTTTGACATGAGACATAACCCTGGACTTGATCACAATTTGGGAACTGATTCATATTTTAAAATTTCAGAGTTCCAAACCCGAGTAGGACCTAACCTTGACTTGAGTTGGGGTCGGGTTGGGGTCATGTCCCTAGGCAGTGGAGGATTCAAAATTTTGTGATAATGGGTGCTTAAGAAAACAACCTTTGCTCTAAGGGGGATTCGATTCCTTTCCCGCTGAAACTATAGGCCTTCAACACCCACTACAACAAAAATAACCTTTAAAGACAATAAATACACATTAACAAAGAATCATAAATTTTACCAGCATCAGTTAACTGTCATTTGATCCAGTGTCGCTATAGGCTTAGGACATTTACAAAGAATATTAAAAATATTTTTTAGTGTCAATTAAGTAATTGTCGTTAATTGATTACCGCTAAAAATTATTTTTGATGTAGTGATTCACTCTTAACCAACGCACCACAACAGACTGATATGTTGTGGGTGGTTACGAGCTCTGGGGGTGGGCATGGTATGGTACAGTATAATATTTGAAAGTTTTGATACCATAATTTTGATATTTGATTTTTCAAACATTATACTATTACATACCAATTTAATTCTGTATGGTTCTGTATACTGAAGTTCAATTTCAATATTTTACGGTATGGTTAATCAGTAATCATAATTTTTTAATTTCAAATAATATATACTCGTATAATAGAGTAATGTGGTTTCAATAATTAAAAAAAGGTTTCAATTGTATCAGACTAGCACATTATACATGTAGAAATCTATATGCAATATAAAGTACAAACAACTCATGTTGTTTTCTCAATTACAATTCAAATACAATTCATTTCGTGTGTATGTGTGTGTGTGTGTGCGTGTGAGTGTGTGCGTTTGCACATTTGTGCACGTGTTGTGCGGGTGTGCATTTGCGCGTTTGTGCAAGTCTGTGTGTGCGGGCGGACGTGTGTGTGTGTGTATGCGCGTGTGTGTGCGTGTACGTATGCGTGTGCGTGTTTGTGCGCGCACAAAATTCAAAAGTAAATTTATATGATGACAATTATATGATAATAAGTACTATTAAAATAAATGTATATACTGAAAAGGGCCTAAAATACCTTTGAAGTATTGGAATTGGTACAAAAATACCCTTCGTCCACCTATTGTCTTCAAAATGCCTTCCCATCCATCTATTGGCTTCAAAATACTCTTGTCATCCACCTTTGGGTTCAGAATTGACCACTTATTTAACAATTTTAAGTTTAAACTATTTAATTTCTTTATAAAATACTTGGCGCTCAACTATTGGCTATGATTTAATTTATTAATATATTTATAAACAAACCCACTACCCATCCAATTAATAAACCAATTCTAATATAAAAATTCCCTAAACACTACTAAAACACGACGAAATTACAGATTCCTAAAAATGACATCCAAAATTATTCGAGTCCGAATTGACGCCCCAATTAAATTTATGTTGAGACGCTTATTTAGGAGGTCACTTTCACTAGGATTCTCTTTCAAGCTTGACTTCAAATTTATGATTAAATGTAAGAAGTAATACATCCCGAATAATTTATGTACTTTTTTAAAATATAATTTTTTTAAATATTTATGATTTGTTTTAAATATTAAAACGTTGATATATTATTCTTTTAAAAAATTATCTATTAAGTAACATCACATAATTGAGACGAAGGAATAACTAAGATAAACATAGTCAGACTTTTAAGTTTATCGATAATTTTTATTTAGACACTTCAATTGTAATATTTTTTGAATGAGGACTTGGATGTATATATGATAATGTACTTCTATGCACATTTAAACTTTTAGAAACACTCATTGGCAGTAGCTTCCTTGTTGATACATTAGCAATTGGGGGGGGGGGGGGTATTAATTGGTGGGGTTCAATTATTAATGGGTGGGTAGTGGATTTGTTTATAAATAATATTAATAAGTTAAATTATAACAAATAATTGAGCGCCACATATTTAAAAAAATATTTAAATAGTTAAATTGAAAATCATTATCTAAGTGGTCAATTTTTAACCAAAAGGTGGATGACAAGGTACTTTGGAGCCAATAGATGGTTGAGAAGGGTATTTTGGAGCCAATAGGTGGATGAAGGATAGTTTTGTACCATTTCTAAAACGTCATTGGTCTTTTAGGCCCTTTTTCGATGTATATAATATCAAAATCGTGCTATTGAAATCTCGGTATGCTATCGTAATCTGATATATATCATACCATACCCACCCAAACTAGATTTCTATAAACATTTTAATGATATTTATATATATATATATATATATATATATATATATATATATATATATATATATATATATATATATACAATTTACATCTCGGTCAATGGGTGTTCGAGCACTCACAACTTAATATGCAGGTCTGCCCCTTTTCCTAGGTATGGGTCTGGAGTCAATTCCTAGATCAATATTAGGGTCTAACTCAGATTTTGGGTTGAGATTACGATCGAGGGTTGGGCATCCTTACTAATGACGGGGATCAGGTGGAGTTTCAAGTTGGGGTTAGGAGACAAATCCTAGGTCAGGGTGAGGAGACATGTCGAGTGGTCAAGAGCAAGGTTGGGTCTTGAGTCTAGGACAAGAGTTAGGTTTCAAGTTAATATTCAGATCTTGAGTCGGGTCTCAAATTAGTGTTGGTGTGGGAAATCAGGTCCCAAAGTTAGGGTAGGTGTCTTATCCTAGGATGGGGTTGGTAGTAGGTCAAAATCATGTCCTAGGTCTAGGTTAAGTCAAGTTTCGAGTCAAGATCAAGTCGAGAGGTTGGTCATGACTTATGGTCGGGTTTGTGTTGCATGGCGATCAAAGTTGGTCTTGGTTAGGGGTTGAGTCCCTCGACGGAGTCGAGATTCTTGTGTTGGGGTTGGAGATACTAAATTTTTGATCAATAGTATAATTCAAGTCCAGTTCAGGCCTAGGAATATGGTTTAGTCAGGTCAAGAGTCGAATCTCAGGGATGAGATTTTGGTCCTAAGTTGGGGTTGAAAGTGATTGGGTCCCAATTTAGTATTGGGTCTCGAGTTGGGATTGGGAGTTTGGTATCGGTTGGATTCCATATCAAGGTAGGAGTTTGCTCCTAGGTCAGGGTTAGGAGCAGGTCTCTCGAGACAGGGTGGGGTCCCAAATTGGGGTTGAGAGTCAAGTCTCGGTCGGGGTGAAAAATGAGATCTCATATTAGAGTCGGATGGTAAGATTAAAGAAAGTTTTGAGTTGGACTTAAGTCATCGACGGCCCCTTAAAGTTACCGCATAATTCACTTAGACACCTCAACTAGTACCTATTAAACACTTTTACCTATTCAAAATTATTCAGATTAGTTATTTTTTGATAATCAGCAAAAATATGAAGAGTGTGTCATACACTTGAGCTGACATGACAAAATAACTAATTAAAAAATGACTTGTGGCACTGGGACCCCAAAATTATATTTAAAAAATTATTTAAAAATAGTTTCAGACACATTTTATATCCATTTTTTTAAAAAATAAAATGAAAATGTCAACCTATTCTAAGAACCACACCCCAACCCCAAACCCCTTACATATTTATCTTCCTCCCGAAACATATTTTTTTTTAAATCACAAAACCTCCATTTTCAACTTCATCTTATTTTCAAAACACATTCTTTCTGAAATCAGAAAACCTAATTTCTTTTCAAATAACTTGAAGGTAAACTTTTTTTCAAAAAAGATATATTTTCATACTAAGAGTGAAGAAGATTCATTTCTACATCGATGACAAAAAATTTGATAGCTCAAAAATTAATACTTTCAAATATTGAAATATCATTTTAAATAAATTTAATGGATTTATATTTGAATTTGAGTAAAACTATCTATTTGAAGATTGTGATAAAAAAATATCGACTAACTTTTTTATATGGGAAATCATTTATCTTCTTTCTTCTTCTTAATATTTATTCCATTATTTTTATGAGATTTGCAACAAATTAAACAAAAGAAAGTCTTTCTTTCAAATTCGAGTTGTATTTATTCGTAGTTGATTTTCATTTATCTTCATATTGGTAAGAAATAATTTATATATATATATATATAAGAGAGAGAGAAAATAATGTTAGAGCTAAAATAGAGAAATTTTGCAAACTAAATTTTGAAGAAGATGAGTAGTAGGGGTGGGTGCTTTTCTTTTTTTGAAAAAAGTGTAAATGAAAAGAAGATAAATTGTTTTCAGTTAACTATAGTGTCAAGTGTCAATAAAATAAGAAAAAAATGTAAAAATAAAAATAAAAAAACACTATTTTGAATCTTTTCACGCGCTTCGGGAAAGTACTATTAAAAAAGGGATTACTTAGCAAATGATATGGACTAGTTTGTAATATAAAGAAGTTAGAATAGTTAGATTGTAAAGTAAATAAAAGAAATATGTTACAAAGTTAGTTATGAAATCATGTATATAAGGCACATGTACAGTACTAGCATTCATTATTCATGATCAATAAAAATTAGTTCATAGTTAACTTCATTCTTCTCCTTTGAACTTGTATATGAATACTTGTCAATGGTGAATTTTAACATAGTATCAGAGCAAAGTAGATTGAAATTGAATTTGTACCTTGACTGATTGAGAAAATTTCTTCATGAAGTTGAAAAACTCATGAACCATCAACCTGTCATATCTTTCTTTGAGATCACTCAAAACAGCAGCTGCATTTGTGAATATACGATACCTCCAAATAGTTCCTTGTATTCACATTTCATGATCCAAGAAAGCACTATTGCATTGCAACTTTCCCACAAATCTGTTAGATTAGAACCAAATCCTTCTTTCAAAAAAGTTCTGTCTATGAATCCAATCTTATTTCTGCCTAATATTGCAATCCTCATCGCATGACTCCAAACAGAGAAATTTTCTACCCATGTAAGTTGAATCTAGATAACATTGCACCAGAATTATCAATGGTGCTAAGAAACAGAGCATGGTTGTGACTTCTCTGGCAGTTCATTATCGATCGTTGCCATGCCTAATTCAATTATTCAATCTACTCTTACCACTGCTCTGATAGAGGAAACTATTACCCTGAGAGAGGAAGTAACACATATAATAAAACAAATAATGTGTTCAGTAGTCCTGTAAAGACTCAAGAATAGGCTAATCAATACTCAAGAAGCATGGACTATAACAAAGGTATGTAGGTTATACATGAACAGTACAATCAGATATTGCATATGCTTGGAAAGACTAATCTGCAGAGTACATCAGAAGCGAGTACTAGAACTCAAGGTCTAATAAATGACAATTTTAACTCAATACAAAGCTCCAATACTGCATGTAATAGTCTAAAACTTATGGTAGGAACACATGATTGGATTGTGGATTCTGGATTCATAAATCATATGACATATAAATCTGATATACTGCTACAGAAGAAGTCCATTCCTGTTAATAACTGAAATAAAGTCTATTTGCCTAATGGATATACAACGACAGTTACTCACACAGGGTCTTGCAATATTACTGAACATGACAATGTTAAAAATGTGTTAGTCATACCAGAGTTCAAGAATAATCTTCTTTCTGTGTCTAAACTCACTAAAGATATTAGTTGTTCAGTTTGTTTCTTTCCTAATTTTTTTGTGATTCAGGATCTTTACAATGGACAGATGAAGGTGATTGGTAAAGAATCTAATGGACTCTATTTCCTCCCTACTTCAAATCACAGAAAAAATTCCATTACACATAGTGAATCACACAATGCTCAGGTTAACACTAGTTTAGCAACTTCATCTATGTTACTGTGGCATCAAAGGTTAGGACATACCTCTCCAAGTGTTAGCACATGCTATTCCTTTTCTTATTAAACATAGTTCAATAGAAATTCAAAATTGTACTATCTGACCATTAGCAAAACAACATAGATTACCTTTCCCTCCATTATCAAAACAACATAGATTACCTTTCCCTCATAGTACTTCTATGGCATCTTTACCTTTTCATTTGTTACATATTGATGTTTGGGGGCCTTTTAAGGTTCCTACATATGATGGAAATAGGTTCTTTGTTACAATTGTAGATAATTGTACAAGAATGTTGTGGTTATTTTTAATAAAGTTGAAAAATGATGTTTTTGTTAGTCTACAAAATTTCTGTAAATTGGTACATACTCAATTTGGTGTGTCAGTTAAGTCAATTAGAACTGATAATGGTGCATAGTTTGTTAATTCTGAGTGTCAGCAATTGTGTAAGTCACTTGGTATAGTCCATCAAATAACATGTATTCATACACCTCAACAAAATGGTATTGTTGAGAGGAAGCATAAACATATTCTAGAAGTAGCAAGAGTTGTCAAGTTTCAAGGGCATATTCCTTTTAGATTCTGGGATCATTGTTTTCTAAGTGCAGCCTATATCATTAACAGGTTGCCTACTCCAGTTCTAAATGGGAAGTAACCATATGAAGTCCTATACAAGAGTAAACCATCACTACATCATCTTAGAGTGATAGGATGTCTTTGCTTTGCCAAAAATATGTATATTAGTGATAAATTCCAATCAAGAAGTGTAGTTGTAATTCATATGGGGTATAGTGAACAGACAAAAGGTTATATTTCATATGATATGAAGGACAAATATTTTTTTCTTAGTAGAAATGTTGTGTTTAAAGAAACTATATTTCCTTTCTCACTTTCTCCTTCAGTTGCTTGGAAACTGTTTTCTACAACTAATAGTCCTGCAGAAGATTGCTAGATAGTGTAGTGTACCAAAGTTACTTGAACATGAAACTTCTGAGTCTCTACCTAGTCACTCAAGTCACACACAGTCTGCAACACCTAGAAGGTCACTAAGAACTAGCAATTCTCCACTGTGGATGAAGGATTATGTAGCATCTGTTCAAAAGGTGTTTGCTTGTGAAAAACCATTATATTCAATCGATAAATATCTTGGATATGATCTCTTGTCTGCTAAGTACCAGTCATATATTTCTTCATTTGGGGAATATATTGAACCATCTAGTTTTGAAGAAGCATGCAAGGATTCTAGGTGGATTGATGCAATGCAGGCTGAGATTAGTGCCTTAGAATGCAACACCACCTGGAAAGTTGTACCACTGCCTTCAGGTAAGACAATAATTGGATGTAGGTGGATTTTTATGATCAAGTATCAAGTTGATGGTCAAATTGAAAGATTTAAATCTAGGTTAGTAGCTAAGGGGTATAATCATAGGGAAGGACTATACTATCACGAGACAATCTCTCCTATTGTCAAAATAGTAACAGTTAGGAGTGTTCAAGCCCTAGTTGCAGCAGGCAATTGGCATGTACATCAAATGGATGTGTATAATGCTTTTCTGCATGGTGATTTGCATGATAAAGTATATATGACATTGCCACAAGGGTTCAAGTTGCCACAGGGATTTACCGGGCAGGGAGAGAAGCTTGTGTGCAAGCTCATTAAATCCCTCTATGGACTTAAACAAGCTCCTGGACAGTGGAATGTAAAGCCCACTGAAGCTCTCATTATGTCAGGGTTTGTGTAAAGTCATCTTGATTATTCTTTGTTCACTAAAAGAGTTGGGACTACCTTAGTGATAATATTAGTGTATGTTGATGATATGATGATCACAGGTAATGACATTAATATGATACAAGAGACTAAACAAGCTTTGCAAGATACATTCAAAATGAAGGATCTTGGAGATCTTAAGTACTTCCTAGGAATAGAGTTTGCCAAGTCTCACTAAGTCATAGTGATGCATCAGAGAAAGTATACTCTTGAGATTATTTCTGAAGCTGGCTTGAGTGCAGGAAAACCTGCTACTACACCACTTGATTCGTTTGTACAGTTGACTACTAAAGAATATGCTGAAGTGAATAATAAAGGTTATGCAGACAAGTTTCTAGAAGATCCTAGTGTATATAAGGTTGATTGGTAAACTCTTGTATTTGACTGTTACAAGGCCAGATATCTCCTTTGCAACTCAGACTTTAAGTCAGTTTCTTCAGCAGCCA
Organism: Solanum habrochaites; assembly: GCA_027704765.1. NCBI lineage: Eukaryota > Viridiplantae > Streptophyta > Magnoliopsida > Solanales > Solanaceae > Solanum > Solanum habrochaites. Next base: position 4,753,355 of record JAKWJA010002496.1, read on the forward strand.
AAACAGTCTCATCTTAATGCAAAACTTAAAGTAGTAAGATACATAAAAGGACAAGCAGGGCTAGGAATACCGTTGTCCAGCAAAGGTGGCAAACATCTAAATGTATATTGTGATTCAGATTGGGCTACATGTCTACATACTAGGAGATCAGTGACTGATTCCTAGTAAAGTATGGAGACTCTCATTTCATGGAAGTCCAAGAAACAAGGAACTATCTCAAGAAGCTCAGCAAAAACTAAGTATAGAAGTATGGCAGCATCTGTAGTTGAGGTGGTATGGATAATAGGATTGTTCAAAGAGTTAGGAGCAGAAATTGAAGGTACAGTTATTGTGCACAGTGACAACAAATCAGCAATTCAGATAGCTGCAAATCCAGTATACAATGAGAGAACAAAACACATAGAATTGAATTGTTATTTTATAAGAGTACAAGATACAGGAAGGTGTGATTAAAACAAGGTATCTAAATACAAAAGAGCAGATAGCGGATTTACTTACTAAAGGCCTAGGCAGGTCAATACATCAGTATTTACTGTCCAAGTTTGGGGTAATAAACTTGTTTATACCCTCAAACTTGAGGGAGAGTATTAAAGAAGGGATTACTTAGCAAAATGATATGGACAAGTTTGTAATATAAAGAAGTTAGAGTAATTAGATTGTAAAGTAAATAAAAGAAATCTGTTACAAAGTTAGTTATGAAATCATGTATATAAGGCACATGTATAGTATTAGCATTCATTATTCATGATCAATAAAAATCAGTTCATAGTTAACTTCATTCTTCTTCTTTGAACTTGTATACGAATACTTGTCAATGGTGAATTTTAACAAGTGCAAAACACATTTTTTGCCATATCAACATTTTGTGTTTAATAGATACATGTTGAACAATTTAGGTGTTCAATAGGTACAAGTCCTAGTTAAAATGTCTAAGTGAATTATGCGGACAATTTTAACGAGTTGCCGATAACTTAAGCCTTTGAATTGTTTTTCCTTACTTTACATAGGGGATATCATTTTTCTTTGGAACCTGAATGTTTCCACTTAGCCATTGATGAGGTAAAATACTCCCTACTAAAATAATTATCCTAGACTTTTTAAATTGAACAAATAAAAATATACGGAGGAAATATCATGTTCTCCTCTTGTAACATTCCCTTTTTCTTTTAATTAATTTTTTTATACAAATAATTGAACTCAGACATCATTATATATTTTAAATCCAAATGTCCAAAACACTTGCTATAAATACATCGAAACCTTGAGGGAGTATACAACAATATTTACTTTCTCCCAAACATAATATTACGTACTTTTTATTCTCCAATTAATATGGACATCATATCTACTCACACAAATAGCTCTGCCATTACAATCACCACCAACGGCCATCACAATAATAGCAAGCCCGATAATCGAAACAACGGCCACCACAATAATAGCAAGCCCGATAATCGAAACGGTAGAACAACTCATGAGAATGGCAATAAGCTATTATTGGGAAACTCCAACTCTATTAAGCCTGGTTGGTTTTCAGAGTTTAGCGCGTTATGGCCAGGTTGGTATTAATTTAAAAAATTAGGACGTGTTTAGTATGAAAAAAAAATTGTTAGAAATTTTAAATATGTGAGTTCCTTAATTTTTAGTAATGAATAAGTAACCAAAAAATTATTATCATATTTTAAGCAAAACACTATAAATAAGGGATGGGTATTATAAAACTAAGAATGTGTTTGATACGTTGGAATCTAGTTCCAAATTTACCTTAGTGCTCTAATAGTAACATTACTAAAAAAATTTACTATGACTTTTCTTACTAAAAAATTTCGGTGGTTATTTTTGTAAATATTTTAATTGAATCAATGAGAATTTTTTTTTAAAAAAATAATTAATATTTTCATACGAAATAATTAGAAATCCTCTCACTATTTCTACTCATTCGCGATATAAAACATCTTCATTTTGAATAGTGTAACATCATATTATTCTAATTTACAAAAATTATCAAATTTTGTAGGTGAAGCATTCTCAATAAAAATTGAGAAGTTGTTATTTCAAGGGAAGTCTGATTATCAAGATGTCATGCTCTTTGAGGTAATAATATATATAAATAATCAACCTTATGCTATAAATATTTAATATATTTGAGTCATATAATATCTTGTAAATTAAATTTCTTTTATTTATTTATGTATTGCAATATATGTGTGCAGTCAGCAACTTATGGTAAGGTTCTTACATTGGATGGAGCAATTCAACACACAGAAAATGGTGGATTTCCATATACTGAAATGATTGTTCATCTACCACTTGGTTCAATCCCAAGTCCCAAAAAGGTTTTTATTTACTTCGTTCATTTTAATTTATTTATTTTATCTTTTAAATAAATTTTAAGAAGTGATATTTATATTATTTTATTTTATTTAATAGGTGTTGATTATCGGTGGAGGAATTGGTTTTACACTATTCGAAGTTCTTCGTTATTCTACTATTGTAAAAGTTGATATCGTTGAAATTGATAACGTGGTGGTCGATGTAAGTAAAAAAAAAATTACTCTTTTGTGAGTTTTTTTGTTCTTTTAATACTTGAAAAAAACATTTTTGATAGGAAAATTAAATTTAAATTTGTTTTTCATACAGGTGTCTAGAAATTTTTCCCCTACCTTGCGGCTAATTTTAATGATCCTCGAGTAACTCTCGTTCTTGGCGATGGTATGTATATTATTTGTTTGGTCGTTTTGATTTATTTGTCTTATTTTTTTATTTGATATTAAGTTTTAATAAATACACGAAGATTTATGTTAATTATTTGGTATTTTATTACAGATAGTATAAATGTATTAAAATGTTATTTAACTTTGTGATTTTAAATATTTTATGTGAAATATAAAATTAAAGAGTTGTTAAAAAAAGAAACTTGGATATTGTTTTGAAACAGATTAAAATGAAAGTAGGATGAAATAAATTGAAACGGATGAGGGACTAGGGAGTATAATTTATTACTTCCTCCGTTCAATAATAGTTGTTCATTATATTATTTTGAGATGTCCAACAATATTTATCCACTTTATAAAATTAATAAATAATTTTTACGCTTAATTCGTAATTTATCCTTATAATTAATCATAGTAATTTTTTTCTTTTGGTTGATTTATTTGTTCTTAATTGGATTGATTTTATTTTTTTCAGGAGCTGCATTTGTAAAGGCTGCACAAGCAGGGTATTATGATGCTATTATAGTGGACTCTTCTGATCCTATTGGTACTTCATCTTATTTAATGAGTACAAACATAATTAATTAATATTAAATAAACCAACAACAAGGTTAATAATGCGATCGTAAAATGATTTTGATTTTTATATACTGATAATATTAAAAAAATTATATTAGATTATCTAAATTATTATATATGGACCAATTTAGGTTATTGTCAATTGCGAATTTAAACATATTTTTGATCATTAACTTATTGATATTTTCATGTTTTGTTTCAAAATAATATTTTAGGTCCAGCAAAAGATTTATTTGAGAGGCCATTTTTTGAGGCAGTAGCCAAAGCTCTTAGACCAGGAGGAGTTGTATGCACACAAGCTGAAAGTATTTGGCTTCATATGCATATTATTAAACAAATTATTGCTAATTGTCGACAAGTCTTTAAAGGTTCTGTCAACTATGCTTGGACTACTGTTCCAACATATCCAACGTATGTATCTTCTTTTTCTTTACGTTGTTATTTAACTATCGTTAGATTTTTCTATAATAATCATTAGTTATAATAATGGCCTTAGTTTTAGTGTAACGGTTTATTATTCTTTTGAAATTGACTTTTAGGTTATGTTATATCATTCTATTTATTTTAATTTATGTATCACACTTTTTTTTTATCCTCTCTATTTCATATTATATGGATACTTTCTATTTTATACGATGATTAAAAAATTATTGATATATTAATTAAGTTTACTATTTTATCCTTAGTTTATGTCAATACCTACAAAATAAGTTAGAAAAAATATACATAGATTAATAATGAAATCGCTAGTATTTAGAATTGTTCACATTCAAAAGGTCGTATTAATCGCAAGGGCAAGATAGGGAAAAATTAATTAATTAAATCTTTGATTTATTAAGTGATTAAATACTACTGAAACAACTACATTTAATAAGATGTCTATCTAATTAGGGACAGAGGGAGTATCAATCAATACAAAAAAAAAAGATGTATTTCTCGATTTGATCAATATTTAATGACACTATCAACATTTTACACATATAGAATCCCACTTATTTGACAAAAAAATCCACAAAAGTACATTTTTTGACAATCAGTTCTAAAACATTGTAAAGTTTTATGATATTTCTTAAATTTCGTGCCTAATCAAACTAATTTAGATCGGAAAAATATATTTTTTATAATAACATGTTACTATAGCAACCCTAAAAGATATTCAGACAAACAAAGCTAATATAAAGATATTTAATTGTACATCGATCTAATATTTATTGTATTTTTATTTTTGTAGTGGTGTTATTGGTTACATGCTTTGCTCTACTGAGGGACCAGAAGTTGACTTTAAGAATCCAGTGAATTCAATCGACAAAGATACAACTCATGTCAAGTCAAAATTACAACCTCTCAAGTTCTACAACACTGATGTAATAATTTTATATCTCACTATCTATTCTTTTAATTCCCTTTTTTATTATGATAATACTAATTATTATTAATATTAATAATATTACTATTACCTTCCTATACAATTTTGTAATTAACTTTTTTTTTTTGTTTCTTTTCAGATTCATAAAGCAGCTTTTGTTTTGCCATCTTTCGCCAGAAGTTTGATTGAGTCTTAGATCAAATAAAGAACCAAGATCGATGGCTAGGAGTTGAGGGATTGGAATTCTTGAGTTTTGTTTTATTTTTAATATGTAATGGATTATCTATCTCTAGAGATCGGTTAATTCGTGTAATTTTATTTTCATATCGCTTGCAATAAAACTATAGTATACCTTATTGGGCGTCATATATGATATGTACTTGTACCAGAAGAATTTCATATTAAATATCAGTGTTCATTAATTTCCTGATTCACAAATTTTGTTCACTTTCTTTTACTATTCACCAAAATGCTTCATTTGATGTCTGTAATGACCTATTTACGTCGTTATAGAAAAGTCAATGAAAGAGGAATTTGAGCCAGAAAACTTTTGAGTAGAAACTTGAAAAGTTCTTGCCGAGGCCAGACTTGGACAAAATCTGAGTCAGGTGAGGTTTAGGAAATTCCGATACTGGATGGGGGATTTAATTATTGGTTTGATCACGTGAGTGGATAGCCAATACGTTAAGCAGCATGTACGATTTTACGAAATCGAATTCGTGCGAGAAGAAATCTCAAAACTGATATTGGCGTGAAAGGGTAGTTTTAGAAAGCCAAGGGTTGAAGGTGTGTTGCGAAATAGAAATTTGAAGCTCAAATTCCGAGTTTCCATCTCCATGCAAGTCGTCGAAGAAGGGTTAATTCCGCCAGGGTGGGACCCTATGGGGGGATATTGCCCGTTGTGTCGGGACAGTCCCGACTTAAATCGGAAAAAAAAATCTCAAAAACATTATTTTTTTGCAAAAATTTGCTCTAAAGAGCTAAGGGACAAGCTAGGGCATTTTCTTATCAAATTTCCATGAATTCTCGTGCTAAATGTAAGTTAATTATTATCCTGTTATGTATTTCAATTCTTAGTACTTAGAATCATCGTTAATTATGGTTGGGGAAGAGTTTTGGCCTAAAGTTAATGGTGGAAAAAGTCCTAGTTGAGCATTAAGATCATGAGTTTAGTCTATGGTTAATATTTTGTTACAGTTTTGGGTAAATTAGGCCTTGTTTATTAATCCTTCCATCAATTACTTGTTTTATATTAGACCAAGAACAAGTTGACAAACTCTGGAAAGGGAAGACTCACGTGTCTTAGGAGTATTCAGGCTTGATTTCGAGGTAGGTGATGGTTTGACATCCAGTTGTGTTATATATGTCTGTTAATTGCTCCATTGTATGCATGCATGTATAGGATTAGGGAAACATGCATGAATCGATTTAATGAAATCATTATGTATAAACAATTACATGTTGTTGACACCTAATTTTGACCGACCTTTAACCTTTTTGGAAATATTATTCAATTAAATACGTAATTTAAAAATATATTTGGAGTTTGAATTTTTAGTTAATTTGGTCTAAAAAATCATATGTTTTAGTGTGCATGCTTCAAAAATTATTGTAAACATTATTAAAATATTTTAAAATTGTTAATAAATTTTGAAATAATTAGTTTTATTCAAATGTTTTAAAATTTAAGTGATGTTAATTATATTTAAAAAAATTTATAATATTTGTAGTATTGGATATCATTTCCTTTAAATTATTTCAAAAATAGCCTTCTTATTCCACTTCATTTCAATTCTAGTCATTCTAATTCAATTGTCATTTCAATTATGGTAACATAGTTGATTGCAATTTTAGCCCTTTCCTATCTCAATTTTTCAGATCTCAAAGAACCTCATATTTTAATCTAAACCGTGGATCCTTCTGCATTACATTCCTTATATGTATTGGCCGGTTCTTACATTACTGTTATTTTAATTCTTAATTAACATTTTCTTGTCTTGTTTAGTGCTCTTATATTTTGTAAAAATAATTTAAAATAAATCTGATTTGGATCTCCGTTGAAATAAGGAAAACATGGTTTAATTTATTCCTTAACTTATCCCTTTCTTTTAATTTGCACCCTCTCCTATATAAATAGACCCTTACTTATTCTTGAGACCCAGTCATTCATTTTGACATATTCTAACAAAATGTTGAGCAGTGCTTATCCACTTGATTTTTGTTGTGTTCGGGCAAAGTATCGAATCAAATTGGGTCTTCATTGCAGATAAATAATTCTGCATAATTGGTTAGTTCCTCTCATTAGTTTAAATCTTTTTTTTGTGCATTGTAGCACTTTGTATGTTTGATATAAACAAAAGGAAGTAGTCGGGTTAGTTTCCTTATCCCTCATTCTAATGTGTGATTTTATGAATTGTTTGAATTTGTGTGTTTGCTGTAAATAACTTTGTGTCTTTATCTATCGGTTATTATTATGCTATGATCTTATGTTGAGCGTTATTTTGTTAAACAAATTAATCTTGAAGTTCAAGTTGAAGAGTTGTCATAAAACGAATCTATTAGTATTTTTTGTATTTTTGAATTCGTATGTATTATTTATTTCGGCTTGTAATATTTGTATAACTCTCAAACTCTCTATTATATATGAAATATTTGGGGATCGTCTATGGGGGAGGGGGATATATGTGCTAATTGTTTTTTTTTTCTCTCTTTAGCTTAGTTTATTTTATTATGTGTGATTGCTAAAATCTCTTTATATTTGCTTAATCATGCATGAATTTATAATATCTTGATAATTGATTTTAAAATCGATCTCGTTTTATAAGTTTGTCATATTAATAGTTGCCATAGTTTGTTATAATCTTGCCTTTAGAATCTGTATGTGATGTATCGTGGTTTCACAGTATCTTTAATGCTTTTTCCTTAAGTTTAGTGTGTGTCCAAAAGCCTTTTTGTATTGATTTTTATGTAAGTTTCTCCTTATTTGTAGGAAATTTGTCCAAAGATGAACGCGGAAGTTTTTGAGCGAGAAATGCAGAAGAGACCACCTACGGAGCTTATGACGATTTCGTCGAGCCTGTGACGGTCCGTAGGTGACATCGTAGTGAGGAGAGAAGCTGCTGAAGGAAGATGAGGAAGTCTGACTTAGTGTGGGATTACGGAAGTCCATGACGGACCGTCATAGTCACGATTGTCCGTCCTGCTGGTTCGTCGTAATGATCAGAGAGTAGTCAGTATCCAAATTCCAAGAAGTTAAAGTATTATGGAACGGAGACCCTCAACGGACTGTCGTGCTTGGAACAGTCTGTCATACCTGTTCGTTGAGGGTAATGAAGAAAGCAGAAGAGGAATTTGTGAAGAATGGGACGACGGAGGCCATGACGACTCGTCGTGACCACGACAGTCCGTCACGAGGTACGTCGACTCAGACGCGTTTTGACAGATTTTCAGTAATTAGAATCCTTCATTTATTAGATTTTTATTTTTATTATAAATAGTTCGAAAAACCTTGTTTTGGGGGTTAGAATTTTTGATAGTTAAACTTTCGGATAATCTTTATTTCTCTTGTTCAAAGTATTGAAGGATTTATTTCAACATTTGTTACACTTTTTCTGGAATTGATTGTTGATGCTTTTGTTGATTAATCAAGTGAATTTCTGGATTTTATTCTTTCTCATTAAAATAAGTGAATGAATTCTTATATTAAATATATGAATAGTGTGATTATGATCATGGGTAACTAAATTCCATAACTAGGGTTGTGGAAACCATGGGTGAATAATGAGGTAAAATCTAACTAAAATAGCAATTCTAGAATAGTGTCTTGCATGCATTGATAATTCTTTTGTTTAGAAGTCTTTTTAACGGATGAACAACGTTAGAACTCGCCTTAATTCTACTTGTCGGACCAATGAGGTAGATAATAGGAAAAGAATTATCAACATAGATTTAGTGTACACTATCTAATAGGCTAGTGTCGATTGGTACAAAGTAATAACTTAGTCAAATATCGAATACAATGCTTAATATGAGGTAAGGGTTAGTATAGCAACACATGTAGCTGGACCAAGGTGCGGAGTGAAATTTTTTTAGATGCCGGACCAAGGATTTAGAGATTTAGGACCGAGGAAGGCAGTCTATCGATAAGGAATATTGCAGTGAAGAAAGCCCCAACCCATACAAACAAAGGTAGGTTAGCATGAAGAAGTAGAGTTAAGTCAGTCTCCATAATATGCCTATGTTTTCTCTCTGCAACTCCATTTTGTCAACGTGTGTTAGGATATGAAATATGTCGCACAATATTCCAAATGTTTGATGAAGTCTATTTGGATAACTCACTACCTCCATCACACTGAAAAATCTTAATTTCTTTAGAGAATTATCTTCCCACTATTTTTTGAAATTTTACAAAGACCTCAAAGAATTCAGATTTCTTTTTCAGTGGATAAATTCATGTATATCTCGTGTGATCATCAACAAAAACGACATAATATTTCATATGTTTTGAAGATTCGATAGGAGCATGTCCCTATATATCACAATGAATTTTCAATAGAGATTCTTTCTCAAATTTATTTCTCAAATCAAATGAAAGTTTATAACTCTTTCCCAACTGACAACTAGAACAAACAATAGGCATTTATTCAAATACTAATATTGATGCAACTATTATTATTCAAAAACTTTAAAGACTTCAAACTAGGATATCCTAATATAGTATGTCACATGTTGTCTGACATTTTCCAATCATGTGGAGCAGTTAAAGCATAGAAATTGTTATCTCCCAAATCATAGAGGTCATTTCTTTTAGTTTCCTCTGGTCCTTGTCTTTTTGTCCTTTAAAACAAAGTTAGTTTCATGAAATTCAACAGTGCAACAATTATCTTTTGCAAGTTTACTAACTGAGAGTAAATTCTTATGAATCTTAGGAACTACAATAACTTCATTTAATTTTAGACTTGATCTGGATGTGTTCCCAACATGCGTTATGTCTAACTTTGATCCATTCTCAATAATAATTTTATCTGGTCCATTGTAGTGTTTAAGATCAGTTAGGATACCTGAGTTATGTGTCATATGACTACTTGCTCCTAAGTCTACATACAAGGTGTCATCAGTGTTTTGAAGATTAGTAGAAGCCAATGCTTGTGGTCACTCATCTGCGGCTTGGTAAGAGTAATCTCATCTGTAAAAACACTTAAGATCAGTATGATTATTCCTACCACAAACTTGACACACATCAGAATTATCCCTCTAATGACTTCCACTTAAAAGATTGTTCTAAGGACTTAGTCCGCTTTTGCTATTATAAGAACATGTTCCTTGTCCAGCAGGCTTAAAGTCTCTTCCTCTAGAATTAAAGTTATTATTTTCTCTTCTTTTAGAGTAGTTTCCTCTTCCCGTGTCTCTTTGGGCAGAGAATGTCATGTTATGATTTTGTTGAGGCACTTCTTCTTCATCCTCCCTCATATCAAAATTCCTAAGAGCATTAACAAATTGATTAAGAGTAGGTTATATTGTCTTACGTAACATGACAGTCCTGGAGGTCTTGTACTTAAGACCTAGACCTCTAACAAAATAAATCACTTTGTTATTTTCATCTACAGAATTGTGAATGGGATCAAGGTCATCACATATGCCTTTGAATTTCTTAATGTACTCGTCAATTATTTTGGTTCCTAGCTTCACACTTTGCAGTTGTTGCTTGAGCTGGATCTCCTTATCTTTTGTTGCTTGAAGATATGCTTCTTCCCAGCATTCCAACATCTCCCTGGCAGATGAGTACCCTACGATCAAGTACATGTTTTCTTATGTCAAGGTGCATGATATCCAACTCTTTAGTAACACATCCTTCTCCTCCCAATTATCAACAATGTTGTTGTCTTCTGCACTCTTCTCGTATGCTACAATTTTCTCAGTAGTCTGTCCAGTGGAACAGATCTCTTTACGTGGTTCTGTGATGAGTTGGTTAATCTCATCACTTGAATTAATTGAGTCGTTTGTGTCCTCCGTACAAGATAGTTTATTGGCTTAAGTTTAATGGAGCAGGAAATAATAAGATGATGAAGTGAAAAGGTCGAAAGAGTGTTGGTAGAAGGGAACATTGCGGTGTTAATTTGGTTGTTTTTGGTTTTGATCTAACATTGAAGAGCGAAAAAACTTTATTCTGATATCATGTACAAATTCATTTATAAATCTCATATCTAGGATTTGAAAAATCAAGGATTGTATTGATGTATTGACATACATACTCCTTATATAGGAGAAGAGTGCTATACTAGCTACACTAGAAATCCTAATACAACACAAATATATTATTTACACCTTATCCTAGTCAATTACATCAACCTTAGTCGTACAAAATATCGACTTGTACATAAATTAGAATTTAGCAGTCTAATCCTAGTGTAACTCGAACTCTAACTGATCAAGCAGCTTCACCTAACCTGTTCATTTGACATATTTCATCAGCTTCCTTCAACACTTACTCTCCCTAAAATAAATCCATTTAAAAAAATAATTCTGCATTTAATAAATTGACTGCTTGTTAAATAAATTTCTGCATTATTAATTTGATATGTTACATCTCTTAATAAACTATTTCAGCACTCAATAATATTTTTCGCACCTCTAAAATTAATAAATAATATGTTATAATATTGTTGTGTTCGTATGACACTTTGCATGTGACCTTTTCACTTTACTTGTGTTTTGCCAGCATGACTAATAAAATTTAGTGGTCAACTTGAGACTTTTGCTAAATGTCGTTCAGTGTGTTTGACTTGGTGTTTAGGGGGGTCTTATATTTTATTTTTGGCCTAAATCATCCTATAGTAGTTCAATGCCTCTTGGACCTTAAGTGGGGATGCTAGGCACCTTTTAGGACGAAATGCATGTGGTGGTGGGGTAGGGGTAGTTGGAGCCACGGATATGATGACATTGACTCAGGCTTAGAAAGACAAACCTTGGTTTTGTCTGTCCCTACACGGAAGTCTATTGAATAAATAAAAGATAGTCAATTGTTGATTCGTAAAGTCTCTTAGAGTCTCCCTTTCTTTTTTTATCCCTTTATTTGTTTATAATTTTAATTATTTGGGATAGTTCAGATAAAATAAAGTTTGTTCTTGACTAGTAATTGTGTAATTTCTGTCTCCTCGCTTTTCTCTTTATTAATTGTTTAGTATTTGTTATATTTATTATTATCACTTAGCCTTGTATGCTTAATTAATTAATTAAAATAATAAAGTAACTTTAATTGTTTAATATTATGTTATCATCTAGTTTCGCATGATTAACTAATTAATTAGAATAAGGGAAAATTCACAAGTACCCCTCAACCTATGCCCAAAAATTTAGAGACACAAATTATTAATATATTAAGGGTCCATACACCCCGGATTATTTTATAAGTAATTTCCTACCCTTTTTCAGACTACGTGCACTAGCTTGAAAAAAAAAGTCAATCAGCGCCCACAGGATAGTACCACGTAGGCGCTATTACCCCCCTCAACCTATGCCCGATATATCAGAAACACAATTATACTATACTAAGGTCCTATTACCCTCTTAACTTATTTTATTAATAATTTTCTACTCATTTGGGCTTACGTGGCACTATCTTGTGGGTCCAACACTGGTTAATTTTTTTCAAGTTAGTACCACGTAGGCTGAAAAGGGGTAGAAAATTACTTATAAAATAAGTTCAGGGGGTAATAGAACCTCAATATAGTATAAATGTGTCTCTGAAATTTCAAACATAAGTTGAAAGGGTACTTGTACATTTTTCGAAAAGAAACGGAAGGAATAATAAATTAATTCTATTAGTTATCAAAGCATTTTACTGTAATCTCAATAAAAACTTCCAAGTGTTTTTGATCAGTTTACCCTCTGGTTACATACACGTGGAGCCCAAATTGCATAGCAACTTGTTAATTGTTTTTATAATTGATATTACCTAATGAATTAATAAGAATATGTCAACTCATTTTACTTTACTTAGGTATTTTCCATTTATTTTTTATTTTTTTTCGTTTTAATTATTTTTAAAATCTTCATATATTTAAAAAATACATAAAAATTATTAGAGAAAATATACAAGTATCCCCTAGACAATGATCGAAATTGAGAAACACATCTTAACTAAACTAAGGTTCGATTACCTCCCTGAAGTTTTTTTAAATAATTTTATGCACCTTTTTGGCTTATGTGGCATCCAAATATCTCCTGCGCGCCTCAATTGCGTCGAATTACGGAATGTGTCACGTAAGACAAAAAGATGTATTAAATTATGAAAAAAATAAGTTTAGGCTTAATTTAGTTAATGCGTGTTTCTAAAATTTCAGTTATAGTCTAAAAGTACTTGTGCATTTTCTCAAAATTATTATAATTGGAAATAATTGGCAATTTGTAATATTAAAAAGAGATTTATAGAATGTGATTTATTCTAGAAATACTATTGGTGCCACCACATAAATGGAACATGAGAAGTAATATATTATTTGAAGTGACATAACAAGTACTATAAATCGCAAAAATAATTCATATAATAAAAAAATAATTCAATGATCCTAGAAATTCTATCAATATTACATAAATTGAGGTAAATATGGTAATACATATTACTTGAAAATTGCATAAAAATATTATGAATCACAATTATTAATAAATTAAATAATACTTAAGGATATATAAAAAATGATTAACTCTCGAATTGTTCTTATCAGTGTTTAAAAAGCTCTGTTGGGACTTGCCTCGAGGCTTGTCCTGGGGCAGGACTTTAGCAAAATACCCTGAAACTCAAATGCGGGACTTACTTCTGTAAAACGTAACTTATGCCCTAATCGTTCGATTGTACGACCTAAGCACGTCTAACGCCCAAGGCTCGGGGCTCGCCTAATAGATATTACACAAGTCGTGTGTTAAAATCTTTAACTAACATTGTTGGCCCTCGTAATTTTTGAATAATTGAATCAAACTTAATAATTTTTTAATCTATAGAGATAAAAAGATTGTGAGTAACTCAAATAACAAGTTGTAGTATATCGTATCTTTACTATTTGGTAATATTGTGCAGGTAATTACTTAGTACGTAACATTTCTTTTATAAATACATACGGAAATTGACTTTTACACTTATCATCGGTCGTCATAGTTTTGTCATAGGTCTCAAAATTATCACATTTTATTTAGGTATTTGAAACGAATTTAAATTTTATTCATGATAAAATGATGCTTTTATTGTAATCGTAGTTAGTTTTATTAATGATTTTCTTTTAGGGGGTAAATCGTATAGTAAATCGTATATAATTTTAGAAATAATGATTCTTTTATTATTAGAAAGTTAAGATATTAGATTACTTATACTAGTATAATCATGTTAGAAGTTTTAATTTCTATGAAATTCCTTAATTATATTTTTAATTATCTCAAATTATTGATGTATTTCTTTTATAATTTTGTGTCATATATCATCATAATATATTGTAAATTACAACTTTAAAGATCCGTAGGACTTAATAGCCTCACGTCTCGAGGATTAAGCCTCGTCCTATACTAAATAAAATGTCTCGCCTCACGCCCCCGTCTTTTAAAACATTGATTGTTAGTACCACATCTATAGGAACATAAAAGGTGAGATATATTATTTGATTGAAAATAATGTACAAATACTATAAATAAACAACTAAAAAGTTTAAAAGACATAGAAAATTTGATTGACTCTTAAAATTTTATGAGTGTCACATTAATTGGACTCATATGAATAATACATATATATTGTCGAAAATTATGTAAAAATTATTATAAACCACAACAATTGACAACTTCAAATATCTAAAAATTATATTACAAAATTGATTGAATTACCAAATTCCATTTATATCGCATAATTAAAATATAAAAATAACATATATTGAATCCGTACTAACACGCGGCCGTGTGTCTAGCGGCCGTGTGTCTAGTTTTAGTACATGGGATGGGTAACGTTATCACTTGGAAATGAGTAAATTGTTACTCATATTTGTTTTACCGAAAGGAAAAATAATGTCACCCCATTAATATATGTATCACAACTCATTTTCATTAAATAAATCCATAAAGGTCTAAAACGCCAAAGAGTAAATAATATTTTCGGATTTCCGGTTGCTTGTACTACTTTTTCTTGGTTTATTTATTATAAAATAATATTTTTTTCTTTTTTTATGATTTTTAATTTTATCTTTTTAACATAATATATTTAAGACAAATGATTAAAAAGTATACAATATTCTATATATTTTTAATTTTAAAATAGAAGATTCATAATATTTTTCACTTCCTTAATTTGTTTTTATCAAGTTAAATTTAGATAAATAAATTAAAATAGAAAAATATAAAAAATTGATTAGGGTTAAATGCAACCGAGCACATTTTTGGAGAAAATTATTCTATGAATGAAAATAATATAATCTTATCCAAAATAGAAAAGGTCCTTTTTCTTATCTATAATGCATACACACACACTTATTTTTTTACATTATCACATAGTTAGACATTGAGCGACTTATCTTAATTAATAACGGATATTCAATTTATTTATTTTTTAATCTAAAAAAAAAAGGAGGTGTTACCCCCCTCCCCCCTCATTTGTTGATGTTAATATTTCAATATACAATTTTTCAAAATCATATGTTTCAATAAATTAGTCCATATTTAGTCATGACAATATATCCTATGAAATCTTATAAATTAAGATAAGCCAACAATAATGAAGGGGATTATCATACCATAAGTGGACAAAAAGAGTTGTAATATAATTATGCAAAAATTATTGTTATCATTCTTATAATGATCCAAGATATTCTGACAATATTTTATGGAAAATAGGCCAAGATTACTTTTTATTGATTATTCAAATGTAAGTAAGCTTTGTCTTGTATAAAACTATATATTATATGACGCTTATGGAAATTGTATCAATTGAGTGAACATAAATAGCAGTAAACGAATCGTATCCTTCTTCTACAGCTGAAATTAGTCTTCCTCGCTTTTCGTTTTCATTTTTTTTTTTAAAAATTGTTTGTATATTTTATATTTTGAAAATCAAATTCTAATATTATAGAATTAATATCTTAAAATACTTTTTTATTATATTATATGAAAAAAATTACAACGTATAATATTGTTTGTATAGTTTTAAATATCTAAATTTTAAATTATTCTAATTTAATTTAACTTCAACAATTAATCTCTCTTAACTATAAAATCAATTGTGCCATTTAAAAAGAAATGGAAGAGTATTTCCTCCGTTTATTTTTAATTGTCATATTTTCATCATATTGACTTATGATGTATTTATTTATCACATTAATATATAAAAAATTACAATTTATAGTAATTTTTGTCTAGTTTTTGAATATCTAATTTTTTGCTTAAAATATCGGAATTAATCTAATCTAATTTAACTTCAAAAATTAGTCAAATTAACTTTTAAAAAGCATAATATAACAAATAAAAGTGGACAAATGTTAAAGAATGACATTAAGTCCCGCATCGGTGGTTAATGAGATAGGTGGACTCCTTATAAGACTTGTGCAATCCTCTTCCCTTTAGGCTACTTTTTGGGATGTGAGTTGGCCTCAGACCTCATTGGGACAACTGGTAGCCAGCAATAGCCGCCCAGTCTCACACGCCATTTCCTTCCCTCCCCTCCCCCCCAGAAAAAAAATCAAATTGCCCACTTTGCACCAACCCCAGATAGTTATCCTGAGCATGAGGTGAGAACGGGTGGATCTCTTATACGGCTTGTGCATCCTCCTCCCCCTTTGAGCTAGATTTGATGGTGTAAGTTAGGTCTAAAACCTAATTTCACAACAAAGGGAGTAACTAATTAATAAGAAACAAAAGGAAGCTCGCAAAAATATAATATATATGCTTTTTTTGTTTGTTGTCCCCTTATTATTTTTCTCTAAGATCTCAAATGCGCCAAATATACATACACCTACTTTATTATTAAGTGGTTACAATGATATAATTAGCACTTACATTATCTTGAGTTTATCTTGTTTGCCTAGCCTACCAAACTCATTGCCATGAATTGTAATTTTGTTAGCATGAGATGGTTGACACTCAATTTTTTATACGACAAAGCACATCACAGATAATTGTATTACAAATTCTCTGAACTATATTTCGAAGTTTTAATAAAAGTAAGTTATTACTAAAATTAATTTACCAGATAAGAATGTTTTTTTGATATTTTATTACTAGTATAAACCGTGTTTTCAGTACGTTTTAGGTAATATTGTTAATTCAAAAATGTTTTTCATTAACTAAAAAGATAAAAAGCCTGAACAGGTCTCACATAAAACTTTATTGTCATCACGGAACGTTATTACATTTCGTTACTTTTGAGGCAACGTTTTAACAGTTAAACTTGACTCCAATACGCTGCAAACTGTAAAAGCGTGCCTCAAAATAACGAAATATAAATAACGTTTTATGTCTATTTATTTTTGTCTTTTATTTATTGAATTTTTTTGAATAAAATGTAACGGAGAATAACGTTTATACTAGTTTTATAAAATTTCAAAAAAATATATTATCTTAGTAAATTAATTTTAATAATAACTTACTTCTGTTAGTTAAGTATATATCAGTAACATTACAAGTGTTAATTTTACAGATATTAATACTACAAGTATTAGCTATATATATAAATACTAGTAATACTTTTTAAAAATGATAATCAAGTAAAAATTTAAATAAGAAATTTTAAGATATTCATATAATATTATAAATAACTCGCATTTTATATAGTTGACATGTAATACAATGATAACATGTAAACAAACACTTAAACTAGTGAAATAAATGCGAATTCTAAATTACTTCTTTGTTTCCTTGAAGGCTAACTTCTTGATGTATTAAATTTAGACCTTTGGAGGGGTATGATGGTGCAGTGGATCTGGTCCTGTGGGAACTTCTCTTAACGATGATCTAAAATGTTCGAAGGTTCTTAATTCTGATAAAGATCGAAAAATTTCTTTAATTTTCATTGACTTGATTGAAAGATTCTCAACTTGAATAGCTTCGATTGTTATTGAAGTACTAACGAGGAAAAGAACAAAGGAAAACAACAAGAGTGGAAAGCGTTTCATGTTGTAATTGAAATCAATATAGGCTTTGCTTAGTATTTTTTTTATTTTTGACTCTTATAACTAAGCCATTAAATAGTATTTAATTTTGATATTAACTAAATTACTTTTAACATATATATTAATATTAATGGGGAAAGATTTAACTACTTTATATAGAATTGATATTTATTGTCAATTAAAATGGGAGTTTAGAACTTAAATAACGTGTGAAAAAGGAAAAGTAACTGAAATGACGTGCAAAAAAAATGTTAATGAAAATTACCAATAACACATTAATTTAGATATTTTTACATTTTTTTTATTATATGATATTGATTTAACTTATTATGTAGTGATAAAAATTTGTTTATAGACAATTACTTATTATTTCAATTCAAACCAACAGTCCAAACTCTATTTAAAATGAGACTTTTAATAAGCTTAAAAATTATTCTGCCAAAACTCTTTAAATGAGACTTTTAATAAGCTTAAAAAAATGAGTGAACAAGTTGTTAGTTTTTTATAAGTTATTTTAGATGATAAAATTATTTATGATAATAATACAATGGATTGTATTATCATCCTTATTTTTGGTTAAAAGAAAAAAAAAAGAAAGAATTATGGATAAGGTTAAAATCACATTTTTTATATACTTCTTCTCTGCAATTTGAACATATTTAGTCACAATTATGGAAAGTGTATTAGTAATATACTATTATATATATATACTATATATATATCATATATACTATACACAACGAGGATCCTTATGAAATCACATAAAATATTTATACTTTTGATCATTGCTTTTAACGTAAATTGAGGGTATTATTTTTTTCGTTATTCATTTTTTAAGTATTATTTACGCCTTTTACTAATAAATAATTATATAAAAAATTTGTAGTCAAATTTAGAGTTTTAAAATATAACTAATTTTTATATATTATAAGAAATTTCTAGTTAGTAACTTTGGGATTACATTAATTTTTTTTTTTACAAATAAAAGAATTTTCATTCATTATATATGATCCCTTAACAAATGATAATGTTCTCTTTTATCTTTTTCTGCAATATTCTTATTCACGAGGCATGACTTCATCAGAAAAAATTGCTAAATATATATATTATACAGTGATATTTCTTAATGTAAAATGACATGCAACTCAAATGTGTTTATATATATAACACAAAGTCAATATTAAGGATAAAATGAAGGATTAGTAATCTTGTGTTTGATTAAGAGTATTAGTTAATTTTTTTAATTACTTTTTCCAACCATTGTACTATACATGATATATTAGTTATCCTCATGGAATAACTATGCGTACGATGTTTCAAGGGGGGGGGTCATGATACACTTTATTCTACCCCCATCCTCACTACCAATGACCCCTGCTAAACAATTTATATATTAATTATCCGTAACTATTATCTTCTCCATTTACTTTTACATATTCAATTTATATTTTACACAGTTTTTGAAAATCAATAATTGCACATTATTGACGAGAGAAATTATTCGGATAATAAGCATCCCAAGTGAGTACGAGTCACCAAAAAAGCAGAGGTGAGAGATCCCATAGGGGAGTAACAATTTTTCAAAAAAAATGATTGCATATATATTATCATAATTATCATAATAATTAGTTGGCATTTAATTTATAGTCTTAATTTGAAAATTAAATATGTATTTTTTGAAATGTTAAAAAGTGACAAATAAAATAAAAAATAAAAAAGGTATACAATATCTGATATTATAGTTACCATTTATCAAACATTAAAAGCTCACCCTCCAACCATATGATCAGTACTACATTATTGGGGTTCAAATAATAATAACAAAAATAGCATTAAATAAGACAGTGGTAAAATCAGTTTCCAAGGCTACTCCATATTTATGCCAAAAAATGATTTCCCTCTATATAAATAAATATGTACTTCCTCCTATTCATACTATACTTATTTTCTTGTTATATGCTCCGTAAAATTTATTATCTCGGTCTACTTTTAATTGTTATAATATTTTTAGAGTTAAAATTATTAGAATTTTAATTAATACTTTATGATTATTTTTATCATATTAATATGTTAAAAATTACAATTTATAGTACTTTTCACATTATTTTTGAATATCTAAATTTTTATTATTTAAAATATTGAATTATTGCAATCTAACATAACTTTGAAAATTAATCAAATTAACTTTTGCAAAGCACAATATGACAATTAAAAGTGGACGATTATTATCATTAATTCATCTTTTAGCTTATGTGTGTTTTTTTAATATATTGTGTCTTTATCTATTAATATCAAAATTAACAATGGATGATTTTTTTAAAACTCTACAATATTTGTATTTTCAAGAATAATTAATTTAAGAGAAAAACGAAAAAAAATTCTTTTATCCTAATTTATGTGTCACCATTCCATTTTGAGTGTCATACAATTTTATTATGACCGTCAATTTTGGCATGGAATGTTTAAGTTTTTTTTTTGATTATTTTGTTTTCATACTTGAAAATTAAATAAAAGTGTGGGCAATTCAGTGTGTAGTGTCACCTCTGGGACACTAGCGAATCCGTCCCTAAAAATTAGGTCCATGAAGCCAGAGTGCTGTCGCACTAAACGACTACCGTTCCTTAGATACTCCAAGCCACTATAAATCACATATAATTAATTATAAGTCAATATATTAAAAAGATATATGACAAAATTGTGGTAAATAAAGACTTATTTAAACCTTAATAAGTATCACGTAAATTTGGATAAATAGAATAATTAATCCTATCTTAACTTTGTAAATTGCCAAATATTAGAATAAATATTTTTGATCATAAGGATAAATAATAAAAAACGAAGGAAATAGTTCTTGAATGCAAATTATGGTTGAGAAAATTGGGAAATCGAGTAATGCAACATAACTTTAGACAAAGGAATATGGTGATACACAGTTGGTCTAAATTTCTAATAATTTTTTAATTATATTTAATTTAACGAAAAAAAATCTATCTTTTTTAAGAATGGTGACATGTATTTATTTCATTCGAACTCTGCAATAAGATATAATAAACCAATATATCTTTTATTATATATATCTATATATATATATATATTAGTAGATATATATAATAGAATGATTTGTAAGACTAACATCTTTAATTTTATAAATGAATTATTTATTTAGTCAAACTTGAAAATGATCCTATATTACTTCCTTCCCCGATTTGGCGTATTATAATTGGCACTTCACATATGCAAACAAAAAAATCATATGGTAATATAGCAACACTTTGCATATTGCGCTCCATACCAAACATAAAAACTTTAAATTCGCCTATACATTAAAAGTTGTATTTCGCTGCCTAAATTGTATAATTCCTGGGCCTAAATTTGTATAATTCGCTGGCCTGATTTCACTGGGCAATTGTATAATTAGCTTTGCATACAGTTGAATCGAATTAAAATGTCTGTATATTGCATATTATAAGTGTATAGCCAGAAGATATATGTTTTTTGCTCTCGCTCGCTTTATACAAAAACAGAAAAAACACTATATACAACTTCTGTTGTCTAAAGCTAGAAAAAATTTGTATTTCACTGCAATTGTATAATTCTTGTGGCTTTTTCTCTGCATCTTTGAAGTAGAAATGTTTGTAAATTATAATACTTAAGGTGTATAACAACGAAGATATACATTTTTGCATGTTTATATATCATTTTCTCTCGCTTTATACAACAGAAACAGAATTAATACACTTCTGTGTATAAAGCGAGAGAGGCGAATGGGAGAGTGGCGAGCGAGACTGTGGAGAGAGACCCTGGGCAAATTTTGTCAATGTATGTGCTCTGGAGCCACAATTAATCAATCCCTAGCCTATTCAATTTAATTTAGTTTTCTTATTGCTATTTTATACAATTTTCCCTTAAATTAATAGAATATAAAATTAAGGCTCCTCTTTATTATTTATTCTTTTTTATTTTTTATGTTTTGTTATTTGAATAAAATCCACATGTCATAATTAAAAATTAAAAGTTAAGATTTACGTATTTAAACCAAGGTTTAATTATAATTAAAATAAAAATAATTATTCCTTTATTTACACTAAAAAAGTTGTCAAAATTTTAGCTCAAAATTATCTGATTCACATATTTATTTTTAAAAAATCACTATTTTCCATTTTATTAGGAGCTCTTTATTTTCTTTAACAATTCTTTTTACAGTTTCAATTTTTTCCCGTAATTATTTATATTTTCATCAAACATAGAGAATAGATACAAATTTAGCACTTTCTTGTAGCTAGCAATCAATGTATGATTGCATTACAAGTTTTAAATTTTATAAAATATTCGTATTGATGTTGTTTTTTTTTTGTTTTTTTTTTGGGTGGCAATTTAGAGTTTCAAAAAATTTAAAAAACAAAATAGCAACAGAATTCTCCTAATTGTTTTTTTTTAAGAAAAAAACTTGAACTAATAAGAAAGAGGAAATTTTTTAGATATATTTGTGAATGAGATAATTTTTAGCTAGAGTTGTGGAATTGACAAACTTTTAAAATATGTAGAATAATTATTTATTATGTTAATCATAATCACATAAATTTATGATCAAAATTAAACTATTTTACTTTCTAAATTTAAACTTGGTGAAAGAAAAATATATCTGAGTGTACTTTGAGATAACATTATCACTTTTTTTGGTGACATTATTAGTGACATGTCAAATTTTTACCAAAATGCGTGAGGACTCAAAAAAAAGTCATAAAAGAAATTAATTAAAGATGAAAATTGACCCAAAAAAAAAAAAAGTCACATGATTCAGGACTGAAAAAAAAAGAAGAAAAGTATTCTCAACACAGAACTAAATATTTGAAGGTTCTAAATTTAAAACAGAAGATTGATATGTTGTTTGAATCTATAATATTAGTGTGAAAAATAACTTTATCGTTCTTTCCTTATCACTAAGGTGTTAATTAATTTTAGGGTAAAACATATTTGTATTGGATGTTTATATTAATTTAATATATGCACGTCACGTGTTTAAATTAATAATTCATTTTACGTAATTTTAATTAATTAACATGAGTTTTTACTTTATTAAATCACGTAATAATGAATTTTGAGTAAACACTCTATGGCCGGTTAATTTTTGCGTCAATATTGTTAGCGAGTTTCAGAATATATATATAGATAATATTATATGATCTATATATAGATATATATATATATGAGTAGATATTATATATATACCTTCTATTAGTAAATATAAAATTTATAAAAAAACTAATAATTCATCCAAACCCATGACCCCATCTAATTACGCCGGTATAATCAACATCATTTTTATAATTTATAAGAGACAATAATTATTTTTTTAACAGAAAATTCATGTTCTGCACATGTTTCCAAATAATATCAGTACTGCAGGAATTTTTTCTTTTTTTAAAAAAAAAATAAAAATGTCTGCTTAGATCCATCTTTCAACTCTATAAAATCTAAAGATACAAATAGTCTCTCTTGGTCTTTAAAAGTCTTCTTTTTAAAATTACAAAATTATCTCTTCATGATATAAGCCACTTTCCTCCTTTATCTAATAATCACTAATCACAATTATGGCCACTACTTCAAAAAAAATGGCAAAATCTTTTACTGATTCCTGTCCTTCTACTTCCCTCCTCCTCTGTCGCGAGACGACAGCAGCAGCAGCGACTGCTGTCGTTGTGGATGACGGCCCGCAGAAGTGGACCGTCATCCCATCTGTGGATGATAATAAGCAGAAGAAAACGTCATCAGCTATAGCTTCATTGGCAAGTAATACTGAACCTCTTCCCTCCAATACTTCAACCAAAGGTAATACTTAGTCAGTTTGTCTATTTCATATTAATTGATTATTTTTTTATACGGACGAATAATATATATTTTCTTCCTTTCAAGTACTTTGTCATATTTGATTTAATATGATAATTAAGACGATAAATTTTATAGTCTTAAATATGTTATATGTGAAGTAAAAACTAAAGAATTGTATTATCTCGATCCGTTTCATTTTATATGTCACTTTTTGGATTTCAAGAGTCAAATAAATTTATTTTTTACTGTAAAATTTTTTGTATATCTTATAAACATTTTGAATTATCAATTATTGTGACTCATAATATTTTTTTTGTATTTTACAAATATATAAATTTTATTTTTTTAAAAAAATTGAAGATTCTATGCGCAAATTTCTTTGATTGTTTGATTGCCAAAATATAAAATGTGTCATATAAATTGGGATAGAGGAAGTAAAACAAAAATATTCTTCTTTTAACCCATGGTGACCCTAAAGTTGACACTAATTTTCACTTAGACAATCCAACTAGACTTTTGTCCATTTACACCTCATGTCATGTCTCTGTGTCATTTTAACACTTTTTACTGACATGACATAGCGAGTGTTATACAATTCCTACCGGTGCGTGGAGAGCTTATTTAACCTATTTTTATATTATTATTTTTCTTCTCCATTTTACCCAACATTTTCTAAAACTTAAACTCCTTTTATACAGAAATAAATCCAATGGTGCTACAACACCAAAATATTCTAAGCTTAAACAACTTTTCTTATTTTGTTGCTATTCTTCCTCCACAAATGTTATATATATATATATATATATATATATTAGAAAATTCTTTTAATAGGAAACTCTTTGATTAAATTAGTTTAAATTTATTTGAAGTTATAAATAAGACGAATTATTTTTTATAAAGAGATTGTGTTTTTGTAAAATATTTTTTTTCAAATAGTTAAAATTCCTACTAAAGCATTTTGGAGAAAGAATCTAAATTGAGAGAGGTTGGGATGAGGGGGGGGGGGGGGGTAGGTAGTGGAAAAGATAATTTGAGTGTGGAGGGTTGTGAACTGTGGAGAAGACAATCTGGTGGGGGAGGGGTGGGGGAGCAAACAACATAGGATGAACTGTGCAAGTGGTTAATTTTTTAAAACTTATTTGGATAAAAATTGTCACATGTATTCAAGTCATTGATCCTTTTTTTCTACTCAAAATTTATTATTTTAAAATATTTTCACTATATATTTATATTTAATTCGTCATTTTAATACGTGTGTTACACACACTTTATACATTTGATTGATTATAAAAAAAAAAAAGGTGTCAAAATGACACATCAAATATGACATGAGGTGTCTAAATGAATAAAACTCAGTTGGAGTCAATTTCCCAAATGGTCATCCAGGTTAAAGAAATTGCGTTAAAATATCATTTATTTTTCATTTAGGATCAAAATATCACCCTACTATCACCATTTTCCTCCAAATATACTTTACAGTCCAAAACATCACTCTCTCCTAGTTGACCGATATTTCATTAAAGTCGTTTTTTGATATTTTCCTAATTTTTCATTAAACTCTTTAACTAAAATATGATCATATTATTTTTAATTTTTGGAATTTAATTTATTAAAATTAATTTTCACCTTAAATCTTTTCTTATAATTAAACTTTTTATTTTTTTTATGTTATTCAAAATGTTTTTAAAACATACTATAATCTCATCAATTACACATACATTCAAAAAATATTGACATACAAATCACTCATGAACACTAATTTACTTCAATTAATCAGAAATTGTATAATAAAGATCGATTAAATATTAAAAAATAATTATTTGGGTGCTTTGAAATCCACATATACTTATAATATCTTTTTAAAAAAGAAAATAGTTAGTGAATAATACTTATAGAAAATTAAATTTTGATCTTTATTTATCAGTATATTAATCTTATATAATATGTATACTATCGAATTAAATTAGTAAATTCAATTGATTATTAGTTTATTTGATGCTTAATTGTATGTTAATATACTATAATATAGAATAAAAGAATAAAAATTAGAAAGAAGTTAAATAATAATTTTCTTTTTCTTACTAATTTTTTTTGTCAACCTTGCAAATTTATCTAAATACTTTTATTAAAAAAATTGTTCAAAATTTTCAAACAATTTAGTAGGAATTTTAAATGATATTTCAAGACAATTCTCTTTAACTTGGGTGACCATTAAAGAAATTGACTCACTTAGTTGAGGTGTCCAAGTGAAAAATAGAACCAACTTTAGGGGACCACCAATGGATTAGACCTAGAAAAAAAGACAAACAAATGGAAAAGTAACACTATAATCCCAGGATTAGTGTCCCCGGATAAGTTATCTTGCGATTTTGTCCCAACCAAACATGGATAAGTTCATTTTAAAATTAATTTTGCAATTAACTATCCCTCGTACCAAATGAACTCTTAAATTCATACTTTACCTTATTAACTACAAATATTTTTCAAAACATTAAATTTATTATAGGAAAAATGCACAAGTACCCCAATCAATGTCCGAAATCTCAAAGATTCACTCATTATTAAAGTTCTATTATTCCCTGAACTTATTTTATAAATAATTTTCTTCCGCTTTTCGGCCTACGTGACACTATCTTTTGGGCCCCAGCACGTGTTGATAATTTTTTCAAGTAATCTGGTTTATAGTGCCTACGTAGGCCAAAAAGAGAAAATTATTTACTAAAAATAAGTTCAGGGAGTAATAGATTTTAGTAGAATATAAGTGGGTCTCTGGGATTTTGGAAATAGATTGGGAGGGAGGGGTACTTATGCATTTTCCAAATTATATTCAAAGTAAAATTGTCATTTTATTCATTGCTCGTTAATGAGTGTGTCAAGCAAATACTGGACAACTAAAGATACACGCGAAGAATAATAAAATTATCATTTTATCAATTACTAGTTCTTTTAAGTGTGTGCCTAGTGAAACATGGACAAGGAAAATGAACGAACAGGAACATTATCTTAGAAATATAACATGAGAATGTTGAAAATAGTTAAAATTAAAAGATTCAATGTTGATGGTGCAGGTATCCAAATCATGCTAAGGGCTCAAACTTGCCATCCTTTGGATCCTTTATCTGCTGCTGAGATCTCTGTAGCTGTTGCAACCGTTAGAGCTGCCGGTGAAACGCCTGAGGTTCTTACTCGATTTATTATACATCGATAAGTTATGTACGTCCAACTTATTTTTAGTACGTAGATATTCTGATCAAGGCTACTTTGCGACTTACAATATTTCAGGTCAGAGATGGAATGCGATTTATTGAGGTGGTTCTATTGGAACCAGATAAAAGTGTTGTTGCTTTAGCTGATGCATATTTCTTCCCACCTTTCCAATCATCGTTGATGCCCCGAACCAAAGGAGGATCTCTAATTCCGACTAAACTTCCTCCGAGGAGAGCTAGACTCATCGTTTACAATAAGAAAACAAATGAGACAAGCATATGGATTGTTGAGCTAACTGAAGTACATGCTGCTGCTCGTGGCGGACATCATAGGGGAAAAGTTATCTCATCTAATGTTGTACCAGATGTTCAACCACCTATAGTATGCACTTAAACTCAAATCATTTATATGTCGTCTTAGCAAACTGAATTTGTTTCAAAATATTTGACGTTTTAGAAAAACAAGAAAGTCGAAGTCATCCTGTCCAATTAGTGTTGTGTGTCAACTAAGTGAAATGTTCTAATTTTAGGATGCTCAAGAATATGCTGAATGTGAAGCTGTGGTGAAGAATTATCCGCCCTTCAGAGAAGCAATGAAGAGAAGGGATATCGATGACATGGATCTCGTGATGGTTGATCCTTGGTTAGTTAAAATCCGCGTCTGTTAAGAATTCTGTTCTCTATAGTATCTTAACATGAATGTATACTCTCCGACAGGTGTGTTGGTTATCATAGTGAGGCGGATGCTCCTAACCGTAGGCTTGCAAAACCACTAGTATTCTGCAGATCGGAGAGCGATTGCCCAATGGAAAATGGATATGCAAGACCAGTTGAAGGAATACATGTGCTTGTTGATGTGCAAAACATGCAGATCATAGAATTTGAAGATCGAAAACTTGTCCCGTTACCTCCAGTTGATCCATTGAGGAATTATACAGCTGGTGAGACAAGAGGAGGGGTTGATCGAAGTGATGTAAAACCCCTGCATATTATTCAGCCCGAGGGTCCAAGCTTTCGCATTAGTGGGAACTATGTAGAATGGCAAAAGGTATTCTCATTTTTTTCAAACTTACTTTCTATGAAGCATTCTTTGACAGGACAGTTATCAATCTATATCATTCGTCGTCCATGTAGTTTACCAAACATGACTCTGTTTTCTCTTCTTTTGCTTTAAATATCACATTGACATTCTTCATTTCTGTGTGGCAGTGGAACTTTAGGATAGGTTTCACCCCGAGAGAGGGGTTAGTTATACACTCTGTTGCATATCTTGATGGTAGCAGAGGTCGTAGACCCATAGCACATCGATTGAGTTTCGTGGAGATGGTTGTTCCCTATGGAGATCCAAATGATCCGCATTATAGAAAGAATGCATTTGATGCAGGAGAAGATGGTCTCGGAAAGAATGCTCATTCACTCAAGAGAGTCAGTTACTAATCTATGATCTAAACATCACTCGTTTTCAATTTTCTCGACTCTACTTACTTGCTTATGTACTACAACAAAAATATTTTTTTGCAGGGATGCGATTGTTTAGGATACATAAAGTACTTCGATGCCCATTTTACAAACTTCACAGGCGGAGTTGAAACAACAGAGAATTGTGTATGCTTGCATGAAGAAGATCATGGAATGCTTTGGAAGCATCAAGATTGGAGAACTGGCCTTGCTGAAGTTAGACGTTCAAGACGATTGACAGTGTCTTTTGTCTGTACAGTTGCCAATTATGAATATGCATTCTACTGGCACTTTTACCAGGCAAGTTAAAGAAAATCATCACGACGATTGAAATATCAATACCCTTCACTTTGAACATCTTACAACTGTTTGTACAATAATATGGAATTTCAGGATGGGAAAATTGAAGCAGAAGTTAAACTCACGGGAATTCTTAGTTTAGGAGCATTGCAACCTGGAGAATATCGCAAATATGGTACAACAATTGCACCAGGATTGTATGCACCAGTTCATCAACATTTCTTCGTAGCACGAATGAATATGGCAGTTGATTGTAAGCCTGGAGAAGCACACAATCAGGTATATATCTAGCTAGTGTGATTTAAATGATTTTTTTTTCACAACAGTGATTATAATTATTTTGTTAGGTTGTTGAAGTAAATGTTAAAGTTGAAGAACCTGGGAAGGAAAATGTTCATAATAATGCATTCTATGCTGAAGAAACATTGCTTAGGTCTGAATTGCAAGCAATGCGCGATTGTGATCCATTCTCTGCTCGTCATTGGATTGTAAGAGTCTTTATTCTTGCATAATCTTAACACCGATTTGTGTTGCATAAATTTGAATATGAACTTTCTGATTTGTAGGTTCGGAATACCAGAACAGTTAATAGAACAGGACAACTAACAGGATACAAGCTTGTACCTGGTCCAAACTGTTTGCCATTGGCTGGTCCAGAGGCAAAATTTATGCGAAGGGCTGCATTTCTGAAGCACAATCTATGGGTAACACAGTATGCACCTGGAGAAGATTTTCCAGGAGGAGAGTTTCCTAATCAAAATCCCCGTGCTGGCGAAGGATTAGCTTCTTGGGTTAAGCAAGACCGTCCTCTGGAAGAAAGTGATACTGTCCTCTGGTTAGTTCTCTCTCAACAACAAGTTATACTACGTTAGTGCAATCTAGACATGGAACCTTATATGTACATCAATAACAAACTTATGTAACGATCAAAAAGTACGCGTTTTCAATGTTTATTTCAGGTACATTTTTGGAATCACACACGTTCCTAGGTTGGAAGATTGGCCTGTTATGCCAGTGGAACACATTGGTTTTATGCTTCAGGTAATGCATATTATGTTACATATCTCCATCACTATCTGTTGCTTATTTCGTGTATGTGTTGGTGCAGCCCCATGGATTCTTTAACTGCTCTCCGGCTGTTGATGTTCCTCCGCCTTCTGGATGTGACTCAGAAAGCAGAGACAGCGATGTCACGGAAAATACTAGCGTAGCAAAACACACTACCACTGGTTTGATGGCCAAGCTTTGAAGTACATGAGACTTCAAAGCTTCATTTTTCATTTGATAAAACTGTAATGAATTAGTAGGTGCAGGAACATGGACATGTTTAAGCAAAGAAAGTCTTGTTTGTTGTGTATTTATCTTAAACAATGTCACACGAAATACTAATAAAATCGGATCGTTGAGTAGCTACAAATATCGTGGTTCTTGCATTTTATCTTGTACTAGTAGTTGTTAACCATATTCCTTAGAGTTTTGTTGTATAATTACAACAAATGTGTGTGATATATCTGAAGCCTATTAGTTTGGTGACAAAAGGAGTCTCTCTAATGGTAAGGGAATGGGTCAAAATGACCCTTCACAAAGATATTTTAAAAAAAAAATATTACGAAATAATAAAGCGCTTGCAGAGTTAAGGTGTCTTAGGTGTCTTAGATACTTTCATGTCTTTTCTCTAATACATACATTAGGTTCTTTTTATAATATTGTTTTGTTAAAATTCATGTTTCAAAGGACGTAAACACAAGTTGTCACATCTTGTATATCTTGTATAAAAATACAAAATGACTAATGAGGCTATGTCAATTTGTCCTTTTTACTTTCCATTTTAATTTGTTTATTTCTTTAGTTTTAATTTTTCACATAAGATAGGGTTGAAATCACAATATTAAAAATATTTTGATACATTCTACATATCTTTAATTTAAATCAACAAAATTCAAAGTAAGTCTAATGCACTTTCTTAAACTCTGTTTTAAGTCAAAAACCTAACAAACAGATAAAAAATAAAGGGAGTACTAGAGTTGTTGTTATATAAAGAACATGGTCTTAAGAGGATTCCAACTTCAATGTCTGGGTTGCAAAGTACATCTTCATCTTCACAAAGGTAAAACCAAAACAATGAAATTTCACTCAAATTTCATGATCAATTCAAATGAATAAAAAACGTCAAGCCGAATCGATGAGATTGTTGTTAAGAGAACAATCTTAATACCTGATCTATTGTATACACCAGCAGCCAACTAAATATAACAAACAAAAGTGTGGCAGCTAGATAAGCCAGATAGCATTTTATTAAGAATCAGAAGATCTTCACAATTCTGGCTTCATGTTCTCGCATTCCTCTCTTATTGACTGGAAAAGAATAGAGGAGAGGTATCGTTCCCCATAGCTTGGAAATACAACCTACAAGAGAAATGTTGAACAAGTTCAAGGACTCTAAACAAGTGAGGCCTCTATGATAACATGCAACTAACTCAAAGGAA
Organism: Solanum habrochaites; assembly: GCA_027704765.1. Classification (NCBI taxonomy): domain Eukaryota; kingdom Viridiplantae; phylum Streptophyta; class Magnoliopsida; order Solanales; family Solanaceae; genus Solanum; species Solanum habrochaites. The sequence goes on from JAKWJA010002496.1 coordinate 4,784,426, forward strand.
AATTTTAACAATGCAGAGCTATTAAATCTATAAACTTCAGTGAAAATGAATGGGGGGATGATTTACTTTGTAATAAGTGAAGGGGAAAACGAATACTAAAGCTTGATGAGGTAGAAGAAAAAGGAAATGAAGGAGCATGGAAATACACGTGTCGGAAAAATTCAGAAGTAAAGATTGAACATACCCCAATAAGCTTTCCTGCATTCTCAGGTCTCTTTCCAACCTGAATGGCAGCAAGAGCAGCTGCTCCGGAAGAAATCCCAACCTGATTATCAAAAGTAGAAAAGATCACCTAATATATTCTGATTCAGAAATCATTCAAAGCATAGTTCTGTACATATAAATTAAAATTGGAGCATGACTACTTGAAATTCGACCACTTATAAGGTTTCTAATTTTCTATGATGTATCCACAATCTGCAACGTAGATGAATTAATCGACATTTGAAGTTTAGCTTCATTTAAAACTATCTCAAAAATCAGCTGATACGGAGATTGGGGAAAAGCACTAACCAACAACCCTTCTTGTAGGGCTAATTGCTTCGCAGTTTCAACAGCTTCGTCACTCGATATCTGAAAAGTCAAGAAAATGCGTAAACACACTGAAAGATGACAGATTTCTTGAATAATGTGTTTCTGGTGAACTTTTTTGTAGAAGGACATCCGGATTTAAGCTCATACACCTAATTGGATACACTAAATTCACCTAGTTATAACTAAGGAACAACACTTACAAGGGAAAATTCTTTATTCAATATTAAAATTACATAGGCTTGTACACTATTATATAGCTGATAATCGGGATAACTTGTTTCCTAACGAAATTTAACAAGGGATAAGATATGTTCTAGTAGAGTAGCACAGAATGGAAGTGTGCCAAATGAATGAACTATCGCTATATAAACTGTGTTGCCAGGTTAATAAAGTGGAATGAACTGTTTGAATAGCTATATGTGCTCAATTAGTTGTTACCTTGGCAAAGTATGTCATAGATTTTTCATCCTTGTTTTACCAGAAGAAATACATATTCCATTCAATTTTGACTCTAAGAGAAGTTCCAGGATAACCCAAGGGAAACTGAAATAGTGTTGGATGGGAAGACAGACTTAACAAAATGACTGAGAATCAGGGGGAAGGGGTGGGGTGGGGGGAGGGTGTACAAATAGTAAAAGGTAGGACTACTTTGAAATTGCATATTGGTGCACTAGAACAGAAATGTGGATTTACGTTCAATTATAGGTACACCAAATTTGAGATGGAAGATTCTTAGTCATGTAAATCAGAAATGAGTATGCATGACACATTAAATCTTTCATACTTTTCAATTTTCACAAGTTAAAAGAAGATGAAATAAAATGTTTTTAATGGGAATGGATAAGAATGTGACCTCTATCACTTCATCCATTACATCTTGATCCAAGTTTCCTGGAATAAAACCTGCTCCAATCCCTTGAATTTTGTGAGGGCCTGCACTTTCACAATGCAGCAAGTAGAACAAAACAGGATTTAACTTCAAAAGCGAAAAGTCAGATCAACATCTGAATGTTATCTTACCAGGTTTGCCCCCTGATAGAACGTTACTTTCTGTGGGCTCCACACCAATAATCTGATAAAGGCAACAAAAAGCAATAGAAAAAGAGTCAAGAGCACTTCATATCAACTGTCGGGATACTTTCTCAGCATTTTGCTCCATCCCATGTTTCTTTCACATTTTAGAAGTCAATGAACTGACATATGCATGAACTTCAGAGCTACACTTACAGAATGCAACTTATTTTTCAAGCAATATTGATACCTTAATGTTTGGATTTTGCTCTTTAAGGAATCGGCCTGTTCCTGTAATGGTTCCGCCAGTTCCAATGCCAGCAACAAGTATGTCAATCTTGCCTTTTGTGTCTTCCCAGATCTCTGGACCCGTTGTTTCATAGTGTATCTGCACCATACAAGCAAATAAAAGTCATAATCTGTAAACTCGAGAATACTGTACACTTCACGGAAAAAACCCGGAGGAGGAGTTGAGGGGAGGGGAAAGAGAGGAAATAAGGTTAGCATGTGTGTGTAAAGGTCCTGTTAACCTACTACTTGAACTTAGTAAGTTAACATTGTACCCTTTTTCTGTTTTCCTTAAATATCAATTTAAACACATGCCCATATTTTAAATAGTAGAGACTTCAGGTCTTCTCAACAAAAAATGTCTAAACACCCAAAACTTCCTCTTCCGCCACCCTAATTAACTTGTCTATTTGCTTGAGTATAGCCCCTCTCTGTTTCTTTCTCAAGCTACTGGTAGGTCTATTTCTTTCCTTATCGAACTCATCCCAATTGTTTCCTCCAGGTAACTTGGCTCTTTCCTCTTCATCTTTTCTTCTCCTCCTCTTTCATGTCTAAAGGATAACAGAAAAGAAAGAAGTATTGGTTTGATTTTGAATCTTTTTGATTGCACAAATTGGAAACCATAAAATGGATGCTTTCAAATTCAACTTACATGCTAGCATATGAAACTTCAGCTAACAATTCAGAGTAAAGATGAAAATCAGCAATTGCCAGAAACTAATATTTGACTTTAAATCACGTTATTGTTGCATTTGCGATCCAGCATATCTCAAAATTACTTGCCGGTTATTGGTAGCAAGCTGAGTACTCCAGTTTTCTCTTCTTTTTTTCTTGTTGAAAGATGATGTCAATAACTAGAGTAATTGTTAATAAAACAAATACAAAACGAAGAAAATTTTGGGATGAAGCTCTGCAGACCCATTGGGAAATGAAGATCCGATTGTTCTGCGCCGGAGTGTTGTGTCAGGTGAGAATGGAAAAGAAGGAATGGGAGGATAGTTATATATCCAATCTGACATGCATATAGAGTTCTTTTTTGTCGCTACTCACTCTTTACAATTACATTGAATATACAACGATTGGGATTGGCACCATGGAGAATTAATCACCACAATGGCCATTAGAAGTGTAAATTGATTAAGGCCAATTGTAGAAGCCATTTAGTCACAGATAATAAGCATTCACTTATGGAGTATCATAAATTGCCACAACATAAAATAAAGAGTGAGCTGTTTGCAGAAGAACCTTGGGGTTGGCGGGATTGTCAAATTGTTGAAGGATATAGGCATCTGGTGTGTTATTCAATATTTCTTCAGCCTTTGAAACAGCTCCTTTCATCCCTTTAGCTGGATCAGTTAAAACAAGTTCAGCTCCAAAAGCTTTTAGAATGACCCTTCTTTCAAGACTCATTGACGCAGGCATCGTTAAGATGAGCTTATATCCTCTGGAAGCAGCAATGAAGGCAAGCCCAATGCCTGTGTTTCCACTCGTAGGCTCAACTAGAACAGTCTAAGACAAGTAGAAAAACAATAAGAAATAATGCTAAGATGTGGGACAAAGCAGTGACAAGCACAAACTGTTCCCGTCTTGAGAATTAAGAACAATCAGAAAGTAATTCAAACAAATTATTAATTTGCACAAGGAGCAAGCTATGAGAGCCTACAGTCAATTACACGCATTATCTTAGTATGGAGTTATGAGCTATGTACTTTTTTTTAACAAGAAAGAATATGATAATTCAGCATACACGCAAACACACAGAGCCTCTATAATGTGGGAAAAACCTCCATGTTCATCGTTAGTTCATTATGATGACTGTGTACTCGTGTCAAGAGCAAGCCTTGTGAAACAGTAAAGCCGCGTACCTTCAGATGGAAATCAAGGCCATCATGCTCAAAACGCATACCTAAGTGGTCCCATAAACCTAATGGCTTACCAGACTTGTAAGACCCATAAACAGCCATGTTGAAGACCAAGACTGATGAAAGCACGTTGAGTATACTAAAAGGACAATAAAAACAAAAGACTTGGCAAATAAGATGACAAAAATCAGAACCAAAAAGAACTAGGTTATATCTGTTCTCCTACCAAAACCCTTTTGGTCCTCAAAAAGAAGGAAAAAGTAAGAACTCTGGTCAATCAGAAGAAAATAGCACTCAGTCACACTGATATCAGGTACAAGATGATATTCTTATGTTTACAGGTCATACTAACACAAGAGACAGAAGTGTATAACAAATGCATAATAGACTTTTACTTAACAGAACGTTCACAATATGTCAAATAAAGAAATTTCAGCATTTGAACATTTTATGGCGGACTTATTCCTTTGATTCAGAATGACATATATCAAGTCTGTACCAAGAGAGACAATTAGCTGATTGGTCAACATACCTTCCCCGGAGATATAAGTCCCTTCTCCTCGGCATCAACTATCATACTGAACCCTATCCTGAAATGCAACAGAAAAATCAATCAATCGAAAAACAATGTTTCAATACTTTCATCCTAATTAGACTGTTTTTACATTGGAAAGAACCTAATGCAACCCCCATTCAACTATTCTTGGAACAGCTATGGCTTGCCTTTGTGAAGCTCATGTAGGCGGCGTTGAAACAAAAGTACTATGCAAGGGAAAACTTCAGAGATTGTTTTGAAGCATTTGGTGTTACCTGAACTAGCTTGTTCACAAGAAATACCTTCATCTAAGATAAGGATTTTCAATTGTAGATGTACCCCAAGAATGAACAAAACATGAGTGATGTCAAATTTACAATAGATTCATCAGAATGATGGTCATCGGTGTTATATTTTCTTCTAGAGCTCAAAGTAAACGAAGGAAATATATTACTCCCTATGTTCAAATATGTGAAGGTGTTCGACTTGGGCATGGAGTTTACGAATAAGCCACATAATGCTATGTGTAAAATGGGATGTTTGAAGTTAAAATGTAACAAAATATTAAAAAGTATAGAGTCTTTTTGGGTCTGACTAAAAAGGAAAAAGTGTCACATGAGTTGGGACGGGGGGAGTAAGTAGTAACTACAAGCACAAGTATAATATCAATATATTCATCGGGATGCAGACATAAGATATGATGTCTATAATCTGAGAGAAAAGATCAGTATAATGAAACAGGATAATTTACTTAAAAAAACAGTATGGTTTAAAAGAACTCTTCAGTTAAAAATTCTAGGTTGAAGGAAATTCAAGTATCACAATACAAACAGAAAGCTCTCTCACCTGTCCTTAACACTGCAACATGGCTCCATAATCTCAAGTTTAGCAGCAATGTTTGCAACACAACCCTTAGCGATGGTGTTAAGGTAAACCATTGGTGTGTTCCCAATAAGCTGTCAAATGATATAACAAAATTAGCATAACAGTATGATGAAACAAATAGAATAGACATCAGGAGAGAGAGGCCATGCAATACAACAAGAACTATATGAATCATTCCTGCTAATAGTCTTTCATACAGTTCAGAGTCAGGAAATATTGTGAGGGTCTAAAGTTAAATACACCCATATATTATCTTTAAAAAAATGTTGAGACTTTCTTCAAAATAGTCTAAACCTTAACAAACAAAGAAGCCTAACTTTTTTCAAAATATTAATGTCACAGAGCTTGAAACTAACGGAACATATGAAATAATGCAAAAGCAACATCAAAAAGCTCTTGACTAAAGGAGAAATACAGGAAGGAAAATATCCACCAGCAGGCAAATTTTATATGTTAACCAGTCTGCAGCAATATAACTGAATTACTAAAATTAATGCCAAAAAAAAAAAACAAGGCATTCATTTAAAGTATGTCACCTGAACCTTTTGTGAAAAGAGGAAAAAGGCTGAAAACTGGAAAATTATAAAACCATTTCGGCATATCATAGTTAAACAGAAATTGACCAAAAAAATTAGAAGTTTACACTTGGGTGTGTTCCATATGACTTGAGGAAATGTTCTCCTTGCTGAAATCATTTTCAGTCTTTGAATTAAATTGTGAAAATGTTTTCAAGTCTTACTCCTTCTCACTTGCTTCATTCAACACATCATTGTTAACCTTTAATATCGAAAATTTCAAACATTATCACTACACACACTGTACTAGTCCCTGTACAGTTCCCATACTAACTTCACTACCCAACCAAACGCACTATAATAAGACAGAAAATTATTTCCCAAGTCAGAATATCTCCATGCAAAACACCTTCCTTCCTTACCAAATTCACACCTTTATAGTAAGAAAAGTAGCCCTCAATGACAAATTAACTCGAATTCACCAAGTCTAGACAAACAAACACGAAACCCAATCCATATATCCTCCAACAATCAAGCCTTTTAACATTTCAAGATGAAATCACACCTTAAGGGGCCGTTTAGTAAGCGGGATAAAAGTGGGATATCCCACGACTAAGCTTGAGATAAAATTATACATTATTTAGTTGAAGTATCCCGCCTTATCTCATCCAACTTGATAGTATTTTATCCCATCTAGACGGTGGGACTGATTATAATTTGTCTTTATGGTAAGAAAATGACCCTTTAACGAGAAATTAACACAAATTCACAAAGTCTAGACAAACAAACACAAAACCCAATTTCATATATCCACCAATTGAATCAAATCATCAAACACACACAGACAAAAACTACCAACAAGAAGATTTACAAAAGGGGTTTCAAATCTTTCAACAAAATAAAACCGACCCAGATAAATATTTAGTGATAAAATCACCTGTGTAACATCTTCAGCGATGTTAAGCCCTTCAATTTCTGTACTCGATTTCGTTGGCACAGATACTGCTTTGCAAACAACAGAAGGGAAAGCAACTTTTCTGCTGCCATTAAACTTGGAAAAACAGAGTGATTGAGCTCTTAAAGGGGAGATTTTGAAGAGATTATTAGCTTCAGACTTAGTGTTACAGAGAGAAGTTAAGGGATTGTTGATGAAAGATGCCATTGTTGCTTTGCTACCTCTATCTTCCCTTTTTCTTAGGATAGATACACAAAGGGATTTATATAACACAAAAAAAGTCCAATGTTGTTACTATATTTATCTCTATATCATTTTCTTTTGGAATTTCCTCAAAAATATATTTTTTGTTGTGCATATAAATATTTTTCATATTATTATATTAGAATAAATTTATAAAATATTCAATAATGAGTATATATTCATTGTAGCTAAACCCATGTGTGAGGGTTTAATTGATTTGTATTAAAATATAAGGTTAATTGATACATTAGTATTGGATTTTTGTAATGTAAGATTTGAATTGTTTTTTATTACTAAAAGAAAGTTCTAAAAATGATTGTTTTATTTCTTTTTAAGAAAGTGAATTTGAAGCTGAGGGTATGTTTGGTGTACGAAGGTAAATGTAGTCCTAAAAAATATTTTCTTAGAAAATAAGTGGATTTCTTACTAATTTGTTGTTGTTTGGTTAATAAGAAAAAATATTGTCCCAAAAACATTTAAGTATAATTTGGGAAAATATAATGACACTAAACCCAAAATTTATATAATCTAAGAAAATATTATAATCAAAATTTGAATTGAGAATCAAATCTCAAATCGAGATTATGGTTAGGATCAAGAGTCTAGTTCTGATAAGGGTCGAGGAGTCTGATTTTGAATCAGGATCAGGAGTCGAGTTTGGGGGTTGGGGTTGAGTATTGAATTGACTCTTGTATTGGGAGTCGCGTTCCAAGTTAGTTTCAGGAGTCGGGGCATGAGTCAGAGTCGAGGTCAAATCTTGAGTTGGGGTCAAGTCTCTGTTTGAGAGGTAATTCATTGTCAAGTTAGGTTGGGGGCAAGGATTTGGGATTAGAAGTCAGGTCTTGGGTTGGGTTCGGGATCCAGGTCAAGGTCTCAATCCTGACTCATCTTACAATTCTGATCCATATTATGCAATCAACTCTCAACCCAGTTTCAAACTCTCAAATTTGCGTGACCCGATTTCCGACTCCAACCCAAGAACCTCAAATATCAAATTTCAACTAAGTCATGTTCAAATACTTGCTTAAACTATAAGAACTTTGAATTATATGATGCAATTTTAATTATTTTATTATTATTTGAATAAATTATTTTATTTCAATTTTAATTTTTGACATTCTTTGGAACCATGTATAACTTTAGACATCAGTGATATTCATTATAAAATTATTGTTGTAAGGCAGTCTTTTCAAATGATCTCCCATAAATAAAGTAAACACACTACTAAAGTCTTGTATTTTGTTCATTGGAATTCATTTTATCAATTTTTTCAAAAGTTATTGAGCAACTTTTATATATAGCAAACATAAAATTCATATTTGTATGCTATAGCAAAATTTACATAATTGCATTCAATAACAAACATATAAATGTATAATTCGCTATACATATACAATTCAAGCGAATAGTATAAAATGAAGTGTATAACGAGAAAGAGACTTGGGCAGATAATTGTATAAAACGAAGTGTATATAAACGAATTGTATAATTATAAGTGTATAAAACGATTATATACAGTTTGAATTTGTATAAAATGAGAAAGAGAGAGACAAAATAGATTTGGGCAGTGAATATACAATTGAATCGAATTGTATAAAACGAGAAAGAGAGAAAATATATACAATTTGAATTTGTATAAGAAGAGAAAGAGAGAAATGCAAAATAAACTGGGCAGAGGAGTATTTTATTGTATAATTAAAAGTTTATAGGACGAAAATATATGTATTTGCATGTGTATATACAATTTTCTCTCGCTTTATACAAACACGAAAGACAATTTATACATTTTGCTTCTGTTTGTATAAGCGAGAGAGGCGAGGGTGGCTAGCGAGATTAGGGAGAGTGGCGAACAAGATCTGGGAGAGGGAGAGAGAGGAACAAAAATATATGTATTTATACAATTTCATATGCTTTATACAAATAGAAACAAATTTTATACACTTGTGTTTGTATAAAAGTAAGAGAAAGCGAGCGAGATAGGAGAGTGACAAACAGTTTGCTACGGAATACAATTAAATTAAAGGATGATTATAGCAATTAATTTGATTTATTAATTTGCCATTATATATAATTTTTCCAATAATATTTATAATGAATCATAGGATATTTTTATATATATAACATAAAGAATAATCTTGTACCAATCAAATGAATCAGATTCCTACCCTGTATCTTGTCTTGGCCATAAATGACCTATCACACCACAAAAGGGCATAAAACAAATTGAAGGTAGCTATTCAAAGAGTTGGTCCACAAATAATTGAAGAAATATCCTACTGTTTTTATATGACTTTGTTTTGGTGAGTTTAAGTTGGCTTTAGGTATAACAGTTCTATTAGTTGTTAGGCATTATATATTAAGATATTTTTTTATCGATGGTTTGTTTATTAGTAAAAGATATAGCTATCAATTTTATTCTCCTAAACATGTACTACTTAAATAAAACTAATCATTGAGTCATTCATCTAAAAACTTAAGATTAGCATAATCAATGACAACTCATAATATTTTTGCAAGTTAGCTCAATTTGTAGAAGGTACAAAACCCTCCATACACATTTAGAGAGTTCGGAGCCTAAAGAATATAAAATATTAATGAAAATTTCAAAACGGTATATAAAATTTTATATTAACCAAAACGGCGAAATCACTGAAACAACAGCGATTTACTCCACCCAAAAAGCAAAATCGCTGCTACTACAGCGATATTGTAAAATGTGATTTTTAAAAAAAATATATTTAAATCACTACCTTGGCAGCGATTTTCAATTTTTTTTTTAAATTTTTTAGAAAATTGCTGTCTAGACAGCGATTTTCATTTTTTTTAAAAAAAAAATTTCTTTTTTAGATTTTCAATTTTTTTTTTTTTTTAAAAAAATTGTTTGAAATTCGCTGCCTCTGGCAGCGATTTATATTTTTTTTTTTTAAAAAAAATTGTTTGAAAATCGCTACCAGGCAGCGATTTACATTTTTTGTTAATTTTTTTAGATTGAAAATCAGAGCGATTTTTTTTTAATTTTCATTTTTTGTAAAAAACAAAATTTGAAAATCGCTGCCTAGGTAGCGATTTGATTTTTTTTTTTTTAAAAATCACATTTTACAAAATCGCTGCAGTAGCAGCGATTTTGCTTTTTTCGATGAAGTAAATCGTTGTTATTTCAGCGATTTTTTCATTTTGATTAATATAATATTTTATATACCATTGTAGAATTTTTGTTAATATTTGATACCTTTTAGGCTTCCACATTTAGACCTCGAGGGTACACTCCTAAAATTAGTAAAATTAGAAAAGAAGTTTGTGACTACTAGAAGTGGTAAAGGAGAGGTAGGTGGAAAATGGATTAAACAAAAACTAATAAAATATTTGATATGTTCATATTTTTACGGGGGATTACTATTGACATACCATGTTATTTTACTTGATATGTACAATGTATAATTTATAAAGCAAGCAAAAATAAAAATGTACTTGACGTGATTCAAATAATGTTATATGATGACAAGTTAATTCTATCAAGGGAATGACGACATAGGTGATCTACCAATTCGTTCAAATAATGATTTGATAAACTTGATCATGAAGACGTGGTCAATCTCAACATAAAGTATCATGTTAATATTTAAAATCGTAGTACATGATTTTAAAATCTCAGCGATGTTTCAATCGCGAAAAATAAATAAATATTGCACTTTTTTTTTGTTAACTTTAACTTTATCTAATTATCATGATAAGATTTTTTTTAGGTAGAGGGACAACAAAATATGAATTAGTAAATATGTGTATCCTTTTTCTTTTAAGTATAATTTTTATTGATCTTTTTTCAAGTAAGATTTTATTGTTAATTTTTTTGTATTGACTCTCAATATTTTTATTATGTCATATAAATTGAGACGTAGTGAATATATATAAAACAATTGAGGTATTTGTCACTTCAATAGCTCTATTTCTTTCACTCTTTGATCCATATAAGTGAATTTGTGAGACAATACACTCACTAAGAAAAAAATTAGAACACACTTGATCAACGCTTTTCACTTTACCTTTTTAGTTATTCTCAAGCTATTTATGTAAATAAAAATAGGTCAAAATAAAACCATAAGTACTAACAATATAACTCTTTTGATATTTGAACTTTATCACTTAGAAAATGTAAGTAAAGAATAAAAATAGAAGAATTTTTCTACAACTTTCTTAAATATTCAACAATTAACTTATATTGAATATAAAAAAAAAAGTTCAAAAAATCAATTATTGTGAACTAGGGAATACAAGATACTATTCTAATAAAATTGAAATGGCAAGGGCAAAAATATAATGGCTAGAATTGCAATAGGGACATAAGTGTGATTAATAAAATCTCATTTGGGTTTTCTGACAATTTATATAAGGGTAAAACTTTTGATTACTCAATTTACAAGACATATTTAGCAATAATACGAATAAATGTCAAAAATGCCCTTGTAGTAGATGGAAAAGCATCAAACACATTGTTTGGGTGCTATTTATACATCTCCTTTTTCACATATAATAATTTAATTTTTGTTATAGAAACAAAATTCATGATCTAGTGCTTCAATATAAAGTTTTTATTTTTATTTTATCATAATTAATTAAATATGTATTTTATTATAATCACTTAATTATTGACTATGATAAATTGTATTAATTTGATACGAACAATTCTATCAAATAATACCTAAATAAATGTATAAAATCTACATGTGTCTTCTAATTCGTTAATCCTCTGATCCTCCCCATGGCACAACAGAGAACGAACGTGATTTTACGTTAAAAAAAAGAAATTGGTACCACAACTCATTCAAAGTACATTGTCATTTTACTATCTAGATTCTTCGGACAATATTTTCTTGTATTATTTATATATTTTATTATTATTATTATTATTCTTTGCTCGTATATTTAATGAGCGATATACTAAAAATTATATTTGATAAAACTATCGATGATATCAAACCAAAATTAAGAAAATAAAAATTAAATAAAGAGCTCAATTGCAATTAGTAAAACTCAATTCAGAAAATTTTGAACATCAACACAAAACTAATAAGAAATAAATAATTCACCACAAGAGCTCCAAGGTTTGGAACATGGTGATTCTACCCAAATAAAGTAAATTCAAAATATTATACTTTTACATGAAGCTTTGGAATAATAATAAAATTATTTCGCGTGTGACCTATAAATCACGTATTCAAATTGTGGAAACAGCTTGCACCAATACGAAATATGTTGGAGTAAGTTGTATCTACATCGACCCTTCTATTTCGAAATATATTTTGTGTATTAAGTTGCCTTTCTGAAATATTATACTTGGATTGGACAAGAATAGCCTTTCAAAGTCTCTTCTTGTTCAGAATTTGTACTATTATTCCCTTCCACAAAGGCATTGTACTTTAAAATAAATGCCAATAACAAAACAACCCATTCCAAGCAAAATATCAAAATAGACAATCCACCAATCAATTTCAAAATTACAACACCATTGTCTTCTCTAACATATGACTTTAATTCCCCTAAAAAGTCATAACTCTTTGTGAAAATAAGCACAGAAGACGATCCTTGAAATATTGCGGTTAAAACAGTAGATATCATATGTATGGCATACCAATTGTTGGACCCCGCTAGGGTTGCAGTGTCCGTGCAACCGAACACTGCACCCGCGATTGTGAGAATGTGGAGGAGGATGAAAAGGCCACCGTATAACGATGGGATTAGGCGTAAAGAGAGGGTAAGGAAGATACAACTAGACGATGCACTTAAGAGAATGTAATTGGCTAGGCGAAATATTTGATGAGATGGATGACAGTGAGACTTGAACTCAGTTGAACTAACAATGGGAAGAGCACCCATTGAATTGAATTTTGATGAAGAAATTTGAAATTCTTGAATTGATGTTTAGTTGTAAGTGATAGTGTAGGAGGTAGGACAATGGTATGGAGATTAGTTGTTTACGAAATTTAGTCTCTGTCTGCTACCACATCTTCGTGCGACATTAATGTACCTTTTTTCCGTTCCCTACGTTTAGATCTTTACTGTACACCGCCTTTACACGGCTAGTTGAATTATTGGGGGAAAAAGCAAAATCCAACGGCACAAACACAGTACTAATAGATCTGAATCTGATTATTTTTTTAATGATTTGTCATAAAAGAATCACATTTTGTGGGTCTGAGAAACATTAATACCCTCTTCACATTTTGGATGGAACAATTAACGAAAAATTATCTAATTAGAATTATTTCTATAGAAAATTTTCTACTTTAACATAATTATATATTATCTCACTAATTAATAATTTCATATCAAACTCAAGTCTGATACACTCTGAAGAAGTACAGATACATAGGGAGAGAGGCAAGCGAGAGAGGGAGGGGGAGAGAGATGAGCGAAATAGGAGAGAAGCGAGTGAGAGAGTCAGATACACGCAAATCCACTTGAATATATTGTATATGGACAAATTATATCTAATTTTGACTCATGTATCGAACGTGTTAAGTACATATATTTGGACATCGTAATCCCTGTACACACTTAAATTCCACCCTCTTCTGACACTTATTTGTACGGCTCTTGCTTTTTTTCCCTTGTTTGAAGCACTTCTCAGGTTGTGTACAGGACTTTATCTTATTACGTTCTGTTTACATCTGTTTAGATTTTGCTTTTTCAACGTGTCCAACTCTACATCATCGATAATATTTAAGTGCAGTGTTACGAAATAAAATACAATTATGGTGGATGTCCATTAACTCCTAAAAAGTTATTTCCACTACTCTACTCTATCTAGTATAGTTATTTCTCTGTTATTTTTTATTATTATAAATTTAACTCTCACGTCATTTAACCTCCTGTATAATTTTCATGATTGATATCATATATGATAACCTTTTATATGCTTCTATAAATACTATAAACAGATGCAACAAAATTTATATTATAAACATTTAAAAGGAAGAAGAAATTAAAAGTCATGTTAAATTATTTCTCTTATTCTACATAGTTTCTCTTGGTACAAAAGATTTTACACACTATAACTTAATATGCGTCATTACATTGAAGTGGCAGAGCAGTACTATTACAAGAAACACAACTTTAATTCATGTCGTTACAATAGTTACTAATTTTTTTCAATAAAAATATAAATATGAAAGTGTATTTATATCAAAGGAAATTCCTTCATGTTGATATATAATAGGACATTGTATGACTGTCCCTTTAACTTCAATTAATTGTTGTAAAGATATAATAGTGATTTACTTATTTTTCATTTGCTAAATAGTGGTTACACTAATTAATGCATCTAATGACCATCTTTTAAAATTAGTATTTAGACTAATTTAATGCATCTAATGAGTTATGGTACTTAGGTATTAAATAATATTGTCATTGAAATAAGTAATGTGAGTAATTTCCTAATAAAATTATTTTAAGTAATTACTCAGTGATTGAAATATCTTATACATTACAAAAATAATTAATTTCAGGCATATATATTAGTATTACTTTTATTGAAAAGTAAATAAGCCAAATTATGATAATAAAGATATAAAATATGTCGTGAGTATTTCTTGTTTACTATTTTGAGTTCATAAGAAGGTTATTTTTTATTTATTTATAAGAAAAGTATATTATAATAAAAATCTTTGTTCTATGAGATACATTTTCTGTATTTAAAACCAAGTACTTACGTCTCATATAATATGAAAATTTTACTCTTACGGTAAATTTTCAAAATGTAAATACTTTGACATTTAGTAGAATCCCTTAGCCACATTTTCAATATATATATATATATATATATAAAGGAGAATCCTATACCCACCACCTACGTGGCGTCACCACATGCCAAAATTCTCCTTTTAATTAACTTAATTCTGACAATACCCTTCCCCTCCAAACAGTCGTACCTCCTACTACCTAAACAATGTACCTTTTCCCTACCGTCACCACAATCTTACAAATTAATATTAAGCCGTCATCAATAATTCTCCCTTCCTGTGCCCAACTTCCCATTCCCTCATTTGTTCTGCACTTTTGCTATATCTATTCCATACTTCCTCCAACACAGTATAATATATTAGAGAATATGTTGGAATTCTATCCTCCTGAATTCTTCAAAGGAACATGTATAGATAACGTGTTTCTGTTTGTTTGAAACTTAACGATAATCAATTCGAACAATACTTTGTATTATTTATAAACTTCAAACAATACAACGATTACAAAAGCACTGTTAACTAAGTACTTATAAACTCTAATTCCTAGCCCCAAGAAATTATAAACTCTAATTTCTGTACTCAAGACCAAACCCCCCAGTTTTATAACTTCTAATGTTCCTTCAATTCTATAACTTGTCGAATCAACTCCACTCAAAATACTCAAATGTAAATAAGGCCTCTTGAATACCATCTTACAACTCTCACTTAACTCGCAACACTCCTAAGTTAATAGCAAAACTCTTTCAAACCCTTGATAATTTTTTTATTTTCTCTCTATTAATGCACTCAATTTTCTTCAAGCCAAGCTATTCGCTATTTATATATTTGGGAATTGATCCAAAGCCTATTGTCAACTAGAATCTACTGTGCTTCGTCCTTTTCTCATGAAACTTAGAAGCTCACGCGTAGGATTCCTACATTGTGTGGAACTCGTCTTCGCCGCATCTTCAACTCATTCTTCAACTTTAACTTTACCGCATCAAAACTTTGTAGAATACAACTTGGTTAGGTTTCTACCCTTGCTACTGCAACACGTAATCTTTTGTTATTTCAACTTAGATTAGGTGATATACTTCCACAAAACCTTTCCTTAATTAAATAAAAAAACCTTTCTGAAAACTTTCTTCTCGTCAAACTCCTATTTTGTATTTGACTTGGACACATAAACTCTTCCAGCAATTTTTCCTTTTTAATTAAGAAAACATGTTTTCTTTAGTTAGTTAGCCACCGCCTCAGGAAAACATACATCAGGTTTCCTTAAATAAGTTTGCTGAAACCCTGTTTAAAGTTGAACTGTTGGACCAAGTTTTTACTACCTGTTCTTTATGCTTTTACCATATTTCAAAACAATGAGATTTAAACAACAAATTCCCCCTTTTTGACTATGGCAAATTCAACTACTTGCAACTAACAGGTAAATAAGTAATATGTGTTTGCAACGCTACTTCCCTCTTTAGACATAAGAAAAAAAAACTTTAAGATAGAACCAAGCACCAAAACAAGCCTTTGTAGCTACACTTTGTTGCATTTCGTTGAACGTACTAACATTTATCATCAGCAGCCTTGCTTGCCTTGCTTCATCGTTTCTTGGCAAAGACTTCTTAGTGGACCTAGCAAGGAGACCTTCATCTAGTTCTCATTGTACCGCTCTAGTAATCTGGTTCAGAGTTGCCATGAGATGAGACTAATCGGCAGAAGTACTTGATTTATCAGATGTTTGACCAAGATAAAATCGGAGTTTCTTAGACATCATTTTTGCCAGTGATCTTCTTAAACATAGATCACTTCTGCTAAACTTGTTCCATGATGAAATCTTTGTCACTCTTCAAAATATACATATCATATTCCTATCAGAATATAACAATGAGATTGCAAACAATTGAGTTGGAACTGACTAATTGAACAAGTCAACTGTGTTGTCACTATTAGTAGTTAACTTGGCATTAGATTTAACATGAAAGTTTAGTTTGAAGGTTGTTACTTGTATAAGATATTTTACATTGTAATTAGGCCGGTTAGTGTGTATATATACTACTAGTTCTCAACACGTGCTTTGCACGTGTATATTACACATTTAAATGAAAATAAAATTTGGCTCAATCTTTATTGGCTAAATACATATATGAAAATGTTAAAAGAGAAAAACAGTTGTTACCTTACCCTTCTAAGGAATCCATATATATATACATATACATCATAAATAAATCTTCCCCAAAAAAAAACATTTCTGACATGTATAACACTTCAGCATTGTATATACATTACATTACTACCTTATGATGCGTACAGATTTTACGCATCAAGTCAGCTTTATTTTATTTTTTAACAGTAAATGCAATATGTAATACTCACCCCTCAATATATTACTAAAAACAAAGAAATTACACCCCACGCTTTACCTAGTACTTCATAAATTGGAAACTTCAAATAACATTTGTAGTTTTATTTATGGAAAAGAACATGATTTGGAAATATTCCGTAAATGGGAACTTCAAATATTATTTGTATTTTTGTTTGTGGAAAAGGACACGTTTTAGAAAATACTCCACAAATTGGAAACTTCAAATATTATTTGTATTTTTTTTTATGGAAAAGTAATAAAAAAAATTGTGGATTGAACTTACCAATGCTTTCACTGTGACTTAATTCAGGCAAATAAAACATAATTTCAGTACTGAATATTCACTACAAGAATAAGTGGAAGTGTCCCAAAGTGCTCAATGACAGGTTACACTTTTTACCAAAAAAGAGATTAGATTGACTTCTTGATCATGGAATTTGCTACAAACGCTACAGTCATAAAATATCCAGCCAATTTTCTTACAATTGTATTCGCAGGCTTAATCTGAAAACTTGAAAAATCAGAGAGAACCCGAGGGAAAAAATAAAAGGTAATGGGTCCAAAACCACCACAACAAATTCAAAATGGGAAGGATGAGACAAAAGAGATTGATATTGAAACAACCAGCAACAATAATGAGAGCAGCAAAAAGAAGGTGATGACAAAGTTGCCAAGCGCGAGAGAGCTTGTATCACACTATGAATGACAAGGCATGGACTTCCAAGAAATTTCCTTTAAGGTCATTGAGGATCTCCAGGGTTCTCTTTTCAGGGTGAACAACACTTCTCGAAATGACAAGAATCGCAATAATAATAATAGGAATGTCTCATCTAAAACCTCTAGAAAACTCGATGTCATCAATGCTTGATTGTTCAGCCTTGACATGAAAGTTGCTAACCTCCTTTGGTGGCCTTCTTCAAATGCTCCATCATGTTGCAAAATCGGTAGTCCAAATTTGCAACTCTGTTAGAAATGATAATAACACAAAACAGTAACACATCACAAATCTTGTTGGTTAGGAATGCTTGCTTGTAGTCATGGTTCTTCTACTTTTGAAGTAGAGTTTTATTGAACTTATGATATGCCAAAAATAGAAAATTGTGGTTGGAAAGGACCAAGGCACTACAAGAAAGCCTGAAACAGGAGAACGCGGAAGAAATATCCAAGCTATTAACCTTCTCCCTTTTCGATTTCATACCAAGAGAAGACAAACAAACCCACAAGAAATATGATAGCTAAGGCAGTCAAGTAATCAAAACCAAACAAATATACAAAGACAATATGAAACCAGATCACACAAGACACCACAGATTTACCGCTGGAAAACCCTTCGATGTGAAGGAGTAAAAACCACGGGCCCCCCCCCCCCCAAAAGCTCCACTAGAATAACCCAAGAGTTACAATATTGTTCTCAAATTGCCACCAAAAAAGTGCAAACAACGAGCAAACAACAAAAAGATTGCACCAAAGTCTAGAGAATTAAAGGAGCAAAATACCAAATGTGCAGCTACTATTCACGGGACAGGCAAAACTGAAGCTGCAGGCCACCCAACTCCAAATTGTCAGTTCTTAACAAAGATTGAAGATGAAACAATATGCTGTCCAAAAATCAGCTCAATAGACAAAGAAACGAAGCGGGAATCGCCAATTGAAGTTGTATGAAGGCTGAAATTTGGACTGCGAAAATCTCTCTTTTCTCCCCGTTTTGGCGGCGTTGAAAAACTCTCTGTGTGTCTGAAATTAAGGACCTAAAATAGGCTTATCTTTGCCTTCATAAGAATGGGGCTTAGGGCAAAAATGGTTGGTCCAATTGGGACTTTTTATTTATCCCCATAGGAAGGGAAAAAGACCCAGGAACCCAAAAAGTCTCCCCCTCACGGGAACTATGTGGAGAGACCGCCATCCGGCGACCCATGCAACAATCTTTCAAACTTTCCTCTATGGCAAAAGCTTTAGTTCATAATATCGAAACCATTGTCATTTTATGAATCTTTCTTTCAAAAGCCAAGCCAAAAATTAGAATCCAACACATCTCGAATCCAATGGTATCTCACATCAATGTGTTTAGACCGGACCATGGAAGTAGATTCTTGCAAGATGATACACTGTGACTGTCACAATAAAGGCACATTACCTCTCTTGAGCACAAAACCAAGGTCCCAGAAAATCTCCTTCATCCAAAGCCAATTCTTTACAAGCTTCAAAACAACAGCAATAAGCTAAGCTTCTGTAGTAGATAGAGCAACACATTTTTCAAACCTAGATTGCCAAGACACAGCTCCCCCTGCAAAAAGTAACAAATACCCTGAGTAGACTTTGCGAAGGATCACCTCACCAGCCATGTCTTGAATCAGTATAACCACAAAGAATAGGCTTCCCTGACCAAAACACAAACTCAGACAGAAGTGAGACAGAGATATCTCATACCCACTTTCACAGCATTCCCATGTTCTCTTCCCGGATTAGAAAGAAAACGGCTAAAAACTTTCCCCAACAGCGTGAGGCAATATCGATCTTGTTACAAACCATCGCATTACATCAAACTACCAACAGCTGAAGCATTAAGGAACTGTCTGCAAATCCATTACTCATCATCACTAGAAGGACACGTTCGTGCTCAATTTGAAGTGCAGTAGCTAAAAGGCGTAATGACAACCTTAGCTCTTGTCCATGCTGAATCTGCGAAGTATTTATGAATGTACTTCTCTTGTGATAATACCAATTTCTTGGCCTTTCTATCACGGACAATCGGAATTGCCAAGAATCTGCCTTGCTGGTCCTAAGTATTTCATCGCTAAAGATTACTTCAAATCTTGCTTCAACTTTTGAATCTGCCAAGTATTATGGGACCAACAACACAGCATGTCATCAACATAAAGCAACACAATAATAAAGTCACCATCAGAGAACGTTTGCTCAAAAAACACAATGGTTGAAGAAGTCTTTCTTAAGCCCTGCGACTCATAAAAGAACCAAACTTCCTGTACCCACTGCCTTGGGAGCTTGTTTCAAACATACAAGTCTCTCTTCATGCAAACATAATTCTCTTACCCTTGGACTTCAAAACTTCCGGTGTTTCCATATAAATTTTTCATCTAAGTCACAATGGAGGAAAGAAGTTTTAACATCCATTGCTCAATCTCTAAATCTGGACTTGCGCAAAGCTAGAACACACGAATGGATGGGGACATCTCACAACTGGAAGAGCATATCTCATCAAAATCAAACTCCCTTTTTCTGATAAATCCCTTGAAACTAATCGCTTTGTTACCGTGGCAACTGGATTACCATCTTCAGTTTCACCGAAAAACCCACCTGTTTTTCAAAAAGCTTTTCTGTCTTTAGGTAAACTTAAACCAAATTCAAAGGGATGAGTTTATCATGCCAAAGATTTAATCTCATCTTCCATAGCATCAAACCACCTTTCTTGTTTCTACTTCCATGGGCCCTCATCAAGGACTCTCAGTTTCCCCCATCAGTCAAGAGTACATACTCATTGGAGAATAACGAGATAAGGAATTCTCTCTCTAACTAGTCGTATGAGAGAACTCTCTCTTTGGCGCATCTATCATTGGTTGTTGGACAACCACATGGTCATCTTGCCAACTGGGAGCATCAACAACATCATGCCGGTCATTCTGAACATGATCACCATCTTCATTATCAACTTGATTTTCATTATTATGAAGCTTTTTTCGGTTGCAATAGTTTAAAGGAAATGAATTCCAACATCAACTAAGCTCTCAACTACTCTGAAAATCGCTTGTCAGCTTTGTTAAATTTCAAATTTTTTGGTCTTCCAAGAACACAACATCACGGCTTTAACAAGTTTCTTCTCAACAGGATACATAGAAAACGAGAGCCAAATTCATCTTGACCATAACCAATGAAGGATACACTGGCTTGTTTAACATCCAAATTTGACCTTCATCCTTAGGAAACATGTACAAGGCTTTAAACCAAAGAATCTAAGATGATATAAGAAAACATTCTTACCAGTACAACTCTGCGAGGGACATCACCATCTAAAGCAAACTGCAGGAGATACATTGATAACATAAGCAGCCGTATTCTAAGTGCTTCTGCCCAAAAGGAATCTGACAGCTTAGCATCTGAAAGCATACATCTAACCCTCCAACTAGAGTTCTGTCATACTCTCTATAAACCATTTAATTGAGGAGTCTTTGAGGAGTTTTTCTGATCTCAAGTACCCTGCTCTCTGCATATCTATCAAAAGGACCAATATATTCACCACCATTATATGAGCGGATGCATTTCAATGTCTTCCCTGTTTGTCTTTCAACAAGGCCTGAAGACTCTTGAACACATCCAAATACTTGATCCTTGGACTTCAAAGGAAATACCCAGGGAGTTTGCGAGAATGATCATCAATACAGGCACAATAGTAAGAGTGCACCACCATGAGATCTACCTTAAAAAGGACCACAAAATCAGATGTACCATAAACTCAGCTCCAAAATCAAGCTTTCGTGAAGGCGGATGACTCTGAAAAGAAAACTCTTTTCTGTTTACCGGGCTAAGCAATGAACACATTTCTTCAACTTTGCTTGTTCACTCCAGAAGCAATTTTTCTTAGCTCAAACTAATCAATCCACCTTCCGTCATTATGACTCAGCCTTCTATGCCATAATCTGATGAAGTATCATTCCCACCAAATGTACTGAGTCTCTGGATATGGAAGGCCCTGAAATACATACAAGTTAGACAACTTTGTCACCACGGGCCACAAACAATCAAACCTTAGTAAGTTCCACTGGACCAAACACCCAAGTGTGTTAACAAACCCTCATCATCAGCTATCCGCCACAGGGAAATCAAATTCAAGCGAACATCTGGAGCATGCTTGAGCATTATTGAGAACTAGTTTGGAACCATTGTTACTTTCCAAACAAATGTCCATGCACCAAGAACATCAATTTCATGATATTGCCCATTTTCAACGTTCCAAAATTACTGGAGTACTAAGAAGAAAAATAATTCTTCTTTGGACGTGACATGAGAAGTAGCACCAGGAATCCACAAAACCAGCTAGACTCATTCACGAACAAGATTAATGGCATTTTCACACAAGAAACAAGAAAAGATCATTATTAGACAACACACAGCAACACGATTTTGCATTTATCGCCTTCTCTCTTTTGTTGGTCTCATATCTCTCTTGTGCTTGTAAACCCAATTTTCATTGATATGCAATTCTTGTTCGGCAATAGGTCACATGTAGTATTCTTGTATTAGACTTTGACTGCTTCTACCTTTTACCTCTATCATTTGACCTGGATTGTTCTCCCCCTATCTTCAGTTAACCAAAACATTGGAGTGTGAAGCTGAAGAAGAGGATGGCTTTAGATCTTCTAATTTGTCTTCATCAAGACACCACTCTAGTATATTCCATGGGACACACCACTGGGGCAGAATTAGTCAAAGAAATCGAAGAGTCTCCAAGAGTCATGAGCAGAGTATTAAGAAAGCCAAAGTCATTGTATCTCATCATCAACTTACACCCATTCCGGCAGCTGGTCAAGAACACCCTGAAAATCATTAATATGTCAGAACTAGGAGTGCCCTCTTTATACCTGTATTCATTTAATTGTTTCAATAGGAAACAACTTGTTGTTGCCAGGTCTTCGAAGCATAAAGTGTTCAAGCTTGTCCCACAAACTGTTAGCATGTGTCTCATTCACAAGATGTGATTTCTAACATTCTCTTCAACCCATGGTCTATTAGCCACACAACACCTGCAAGATGCTCAAATTCCCATTCTTCATAAGTCAAAGGACTTGAGGCTTTTAGAAGCAAACACAGGTATGCATCTTCTTGACAATAGAAGATCTTTCATCTGGCCTTTCCAAATATGATAGTTATCTACATTTAAAATACCATTTGCTCATATTTGCCTCCATCATTCCAAAACGACAATCAAAATAACCATGCTCCCACCCCCCCCCCCCTGATACCACTTTGTTGGGACAGACAAGGCACTTACAAAGAATGCTGAAAGGGATAACAGCGGAAGAATACCAAGTCTATACTTTTCCCTTTTCGATTTGAACCAAGGAAGGACAAACAACCAACAAGCAATATGATAGTAAGGCAGCAAGTAAAAAATTCAACCAAAAACAAATATAACAAGACAATCTGAAACCCCATACACAAGACACCCAAGATTTACGTGAAAACCCTTCGATGTGAAGAGTAAAAAAAACCACGGGACCAAAAGCCTCCACTTTAATTCACCAAGAGTTACAATATTGTTCTCCAAAATTGGCCACAAACACCAAGTGCCAAACAACGAGCAACAACAAACTAAGATTGCCACCAAATTAGAGAATTAAAGGAGCAAAATCAACCAAATTTGCAGCCTACTAGCACGACAGTAAAACTGAAGCTGCAGGCCACCACTTCCAACTCTGTCAGTTCCTCAATCAAAGATTGAGATGAAGGACAATATGCTGTCCAAAAAATTCAGCTCAATCGGACAAGAAACAAGCGGGAATCGCTCCAATTTGAAGTTGGCTATTTGAAGGCTGGTGAATGTTTGGACTGCGAAAATCTCTCTTTTCTCCCGTTTTGGCTGCTGCAAAAACTCTCTGGTGTGTCTGAAATAAGACCCTAAAATAGGCTTTGAATTTGTCTCATAAGAATGGGCTTATGGGCAAAAATGGGTTGGTCCAAATTGGGCTTTTATTTATCCACATAGGAAGGGAAAAAGACCCATAACCCAACAAATTGTTCTCTTAATAATAATAATTTGCCGCAAACTCTTTCTTTTTGTCCCTGCAGAAGTTAAAGTATGTGAATGATACAATGTAAAAAAAAAAGTATAGGGAAGTTGCACTGACATCCAACATGCATACACAAACTATGATAACCCTAACATGCACAAGACACATCTAACTAGACTCACATGAATTTTCCCTTAGATTTTCTACTTGTTTTGTTAATAAATTATTTCATCTACATCACAAACCACTCTTCTAAATGCACCCTTATATTTACGTTCCTCATTCATACATGACACACTAGTAATTACGAATACCAAAGATCATACAAGTAATTATTGCACTGGAAAGAGCTATTGGACCGAGAACAAGCAATAGGGCCAGGTTAATTTGGGACCCGGCCGGTTGAGTAGTGGGCATGAAATTATTCCATCAAAAAGGATGGATGATATGTTATTTAGAGATTATGAAAATTATGAAGAAAAGAGTGTTTCCTGTCATCTCCCTTCTTAGTCTAAGCTTCCCATCTCCTTCCATCTAGCCCTATATTTCCATTCGGTTATCATTACTCAGTTTCGTTGTAAGGAAGTTAGTCATTTCCATTTCTCTATTGTATTTCATGTTCTTAATCTATTATAATATATATCCTCTTGTGAGGTAACTTGAGTTGTTACATTTGGTGTTTTGATTGACGTACTATAATGGTAGTGATGATATTAGATCGATTTAGTGGTGACGGTAATCCAGATGATTGGATTTATAGGACAGAGCAATACTTCACTTTTCTGTCCGAAGAACAGTGGCTACCTCTTCCTTATATCTCGATGGTGAGGCCCTTGAATGGTATCGTTGAATCGCAACAAACAATTTGATTGGACCCATTTCAAGGAGAAATTAGCCTTGCATTTTCCGTAACGAATGTATGCAAAGCCTCTTGTGAGGGACACTCGAATTTCCAATATTTTAGCTTTACTTCAGAATATTGAGAACAAATGCAGGTTTATGTGAGTATTAGTGCTGCTACAATCTTTCACAAAGAGATTTCTTCTCCTTGGTCAAAGAAAACTCAACCCTTGTGGATAATGAGGACAATCCGGACACTTTTATCAATGACCTTTCAGGTCATGTGGACAGTATGTTCGATGAAATGTCTACAAGAGTTTTCACCAAAGAAGTGGGGGGAACTTCCTCTACCTCTAGCTTTGAAGACGATATTCAGTCACCTAAGGTGTTCGATGAATGTTTCCTCGTTTTTGCCCCATGGTAGTCGCACAGGTGCAACCCGATACTCCAAACAAAATGCTTGATGAAGCAACATCAGGCCCTCAGCACAGTGAAGCCCAACTATTCAATGAATGTTCTCCAAAAGATATGCCAAAGAGGTATATTACTGCTAATTCTCTGGTCCGTGGCTCTAATAAAATAAAAATTGAATCTGAGACCTTTGACGACATGTATCTTGGTGAGTTTTTCTTAGAGCCTGCAACTATTGAGAATTTATATCATGAAAAACAAATTTTGGATATAGAGTATAGCATTCCACTAAGTACCATGCCTTCAGATGAATTGATGCCTGTTGTGGAGCATGGAAAATTTACTCGTGAATTCAATTCTAACAATATTTTGTGTCAATTTTTGTTTAATCGTGATGATACTGTCGTTGTTCTCAGAAATGCAACAAATCTTTGTGTATGGGATCCATTGGTTATACAGTGAACACGAAACCACTACTATTATTGGGCTCTGCTGGTGCAGTTGGCTTCATTGCTTATGCTAACTCTATGACTCAAGCGTGGGATCTCGGACAACAAAGGTATATGCATTATTCCATTTTGCTATCTGTTCTTCCATTGAAAGTATCTCCACTTCATTAAATTTTTGGTTTCAGACATTTTGCTATGGGGCTGTGTAGGACGGAGGATTGTATTGCCGGAATTTTAAAAGTGGTACCATTAATTTCATACGATCCAAAGGTGAATCCTATGTTTGATGATAGTTCCTAAAGAGTTACATTGTAGGAGATACAACCAATTGCACCTATAGATATTATACGTCCCAATTTATTTCGATTCCCACAACGACTATTAGCACAACTCATAGGAGGTGATTTCTCTTTACGATAGAAAATAAGTGAGAAGGCTAGTTAGTGCACTAAAATTGGCACCATAGGGGAAAAAAGTTACACCAATTGTTTGTATTGCTTGGATACAAGGCTACATTAAGTCTATGACAAACTTGATTGAGCAGGAGTTGCGCAATTTCTCTACGCTTGAGGAGATCATGGTTCTCTTTGGCACTCAGGGTGTACCATCTACTTATGCTATAGGTCCTAACCTTGAATTTGAGTATATTCTTGTTGGATATGGTCTGATGGACTTCCTTATGTTAATAATGCATGACATCTTCAGAGAGACAGAGAGGAGAGAGAGAGATGAGAGAGAGAGTGATTAAATTATTGCAGTTCCCTCCCATTTCTCACTTATGAATTGGCTGCACTAACAAACTTATGAAAATGGAATCATTGGCGTTTTTATAGTGATGGAAAGTGGAGCTTGAGGTGGTGAAAAATGCTTCAATGTGATGTTATGTTGTTAACAAGTCAATGCTCGATGATAGTAAAAGCAACTTCTATATTAGAGGAGAGGGAGGCGATCGTATGACGCAGGCGGAGGAGGAGAGCGAAGAAGAGTTGAATAACAACTACAACGATCTTATGTATTATATTGCCCATTATTACGGTGGGGCCAGAGTGATGAAGAGCGCACTGTAGCACAATCAAATCAGCTCGCAAAGCTTAGAAAAATATTTGATGCAGCCATGGGACCATCTCTCCTCACAAGATCTTGAGTTTTCCTTGTCATAATACTTGAGCAGAACCATCGAGCAGAACCATCGTTGTTTCTAACTTCTCTGTGAAACACCCATGGAGATAAACAAGAAGTGTAGATTGAGGTATCCTGAATCATTTTCCTATCTCCAACAATCTCATTTCTATGAAATAGCTTGTGTTACTGATGCTCATGACTCTTTTCATATGAAAGAGGTAAGGAAAATTGTTGGGCTTCGCAAAAGAGAGCAGCTGAAAACTTTTAGAATTGTGGCATCTGTTATGATTCTTGGTAATATGGATTGCTCTAAAGGAAATGAAATTGTTTCCTCAATTCTGCAAGTTGACTGTGTGTTTTGTTTCAACTTCGCACCACTGTTGCACCTCTCCACACACACTCAAGTCTTGAAAGATTCAATATTATACTGTTCATGTGGCTCTACTCGAACCTTGAGGACAAGGTTCTTATTGAGGACGGGAGTATTGTTATGAACCAAGTCCGACACAATATGAATACCAAGGTCACGCAATTAGTTATTGGACTCGAAAGAGCTATTGGGCCGAGAACAAGCAATAGGGCCAGGTTAATTTGGAACCAAGGTTGAGTATTGGGAATGAAACGGTTCCATCAAAAAAGATAGTGATATGTGATTTAGGGATAATGCAAATTGTGAAGAAAAGAGACTGTTTCCTCTTATCTCCCTTCTTAGTCTAAGCTTCCCATCTCCTTCTATCTAGCTCTATATTTTCTGATCTTCTTTCCCTTCAGTTATCTTTTCTTAGTTTCGTTGTAAGGACGTTAGTCATTTCCATTTCTCTATTTTATTTCGTATTCTTCATCTATTATAATATATATCCTCTTGTGTGGTAACTTGAGTTGTTACACACACCCTCAAAGACACCTCTACAAGTAAATTGATATTATGGATGAACCTAGACTAGTATTGGCAAAGCAGCCCAACACCGGATTAAGTGGCTATGCGTGGGATACGGGTTGATAAATAGAGATTTGGGAGAGCAAAATAGGTTTATGTGAATTGTCATTGTGCTTAGGCAAAGATTGTGCCTCTCATCCCCAATTCTCTCTTAGTCCCTCATATCCTTTTCCTTTATAGATACTTTTATCGTTCGTGTTGTTAATATTGTAATTGCTCATTAATTATGTATGAATCAAAACTTATTAGCTTGTTCTCTCTGTTGTTTATTGTTGAGTTGAGGAAATCACTATAACTATTTTAGTGTTTGCTACAACTGATTTGCCCACACCCCTCCCTACTCATAGCAATAAACGCATCAAGAGCTTCTTGTGAATACCCCCAAATAAAAGTAAATGACATCTCTTACAAGCAATATACAAAACATCTCGTGGGTAGACACTATTCAGCCAAACCTATTTTAGTCCAAGTAGATTTAGGACGGGTCAATAAAGTGTCAATTGATCAACTCAATCCAATTTGACTCGCCTAAATATAGTTACGTGGACTCATTCAGCACCTCTACCAATATTTATAAGATTTCAGGGGAAGCAAAGGTGTTTAGTTGAATGGTTAACACTTCTTTTACATGGTTGTTAACTTGTTATTTATGGTTTAATAGTCTAGGGTAAGGTTTCTTCCTTTCGATATTATGTAATCATTTAATTTAACGATTTTGATTTGAAATATGTTAAATCAATAACTATACTAATAAGACATATTTATCAGTTTCCGATTTTTCTTTTTTACTTTTGGTTCTTAACAATTTGGATTTTGAATGTATCAAAAAAGCAAATATTTTTATGATATGAATTCTCCGATAATTTAGAGCGAACATGATAATGATAGTAACTTTAAAGAATGACCATACAATAAAAACAATACTAACATTAAAAGGACTTTATATATACACTACAAATAAAAGAAGTAGATTAACAATGTAAAATTGAAGGCGAATAACTACTAATTATACACTTCATAATATATCAAACCATATAAGTAATTACACAATTTGAAACCATTCAAAAAAACAATACCATATTATTCCAACAAATATTCATAATACACCAAATTTTTTTAGTTCAGTGTAGTATGCATATCCCATACACATGGAAAGAAACAACTTTACCAATATAATGAGTTTGGATTTAATATTGATCCTGTAGGTAGTTTATCTAAATCCGTTGGCATCTCAAAGCGGCAAAGAGGACAAAATGGCTATTCTGAACCACTTTGGTTACATCTGAGCAGTGAAAATATGAAGCAAGGCAACCACAATACATTAGTTTCCTCCCCTAAACTCATCTAGACATACACCAAACAACTATCGTGCATTCTTTCAATCATCTCAATCGGCTTAGCAACTTCTATAGATGATTCACTAGCGGCCACCCATTCCATCCACAGATGCTGATTCTTCCATGTAACATAATTCTACATCGCAATAGTGATCAATCTGTAATTCCACATCGGAACACATCCTCAACATCCACTAGTAGTCATGATGCTAGAAAGTACGAGCTGTTTGTTCGACTATAACGTGTTGTTGATCTTCAAAATCGCCTTTAAAATGCATGAACACTTGTGATAGAGCGTTATAAAGTTTCTCATAGAGCCTGGTGTCGGAAAGATGATTAATATTTGGGTGGACTTGTGAGTTGAAAACGAATCCTCCCAATTCTACCCGGTATTCGGAGGTTCATTTATAGGTCTAATATACCAAAATCGTTTAGGATACTAAAATTGAAGTTAAGGGGGGGCGGGGGGGGGGGGGGGGCGGGGGGTTAGACGAACAAAGAATATAAGAAGAAGAAAAACAAATTTGGTTCAACACGAAACAAAAGATTTTTGAAGCAACACATGAGGATACAAACCCTGATGGAAATATTGCAATTTTTGGAGAAGAACTCAATATTTTTTTCTTTTAACTAATGGGAGACTACCCTGGTCAAGTTTATTATATTATTACTATCAAACCTACACTGATTGTGAGATTTCTATATAATAAAGAAATACGTGGGGAAAAATTAAGACAAGTACACGCTTTTAGGGAACTATTAGAAACTTCAAATATCATTTGTAGTTCTATTTATCGAAAAATACATTTTAGGAAATATCATAAATTAGAAACTTCAAATATTTTTTGTGTTTTTATTTATGGAAAACAACACGTTTTAGGAAATACTTCAAATATTTTTTGTATTTATATTTATGGAAAACAACACGTTTAGGGAAGTACTCCATAAATTGTAAACTTTAAATATTATTTGTAGTTTTATTTATGAAAAAGAACACATTTTGGAAATACTCTGTTTCTGGAGGATTGAGCATATGTCTAAAAGAACTCTGGCTGGAGAATGAATTCACCGTGGAAAAGGACTAAAATGTGGTTAACGAGAACACTCCGGGGACATGGAAAATCCTAAAGTAATGGAAAGGTTAAAAATGCCTCTCAACTGTGAACATATTCCCAAGCTGGTTTCATTTTATTTTAGTATACAATATATTTTTATAAATATTTGACATATGTTTACTGCGGAAAGTCCAAGGTGAAACCTACTTGTTAAGATACAATTACTTCTTGCTTGTAAAGTATATATACTTGTTCATTTCTTTTTCTTGGAGTCATTCCCCATTTATACGGTGGATTGTTGGGTTTTAAAAGGTGTGAATAGAAAATGAAGAGTTGCGACTTTTATGAAGAGTTGTTACTTTGATGAAAAATTATGACTTTTATAAAGAATTGTGACTTGAATGAAAAGTTGTGACTTTTATGAAAATGTCACGCCCCAGCCTACACGCTGGACATGACCGACACTTAATGACCGTTGCTGGCCTTGAGAGGACCCTTGGTTTGACTTACTTAATTCAGCGGAAGACTTAACTCAGTACAATAAACACATTATCTTAAAATAACTTGATTTAAATGACTTAGCCAAAAGGGGCACTCAAGTCTCATAGCAAAATATTTGCAATACAAAGAAGAGACTCAAAACTAAAAATGTTTGAATGTCTAACCGTCTATGAGCCTTCTTTAAATAACAAATGGATGTGGAAACACACCTCACAATATCCTATAAAGAAGAAACCGAATGCAATAAATATGTGTCCTAAGAATGCAAGGAGGTCACCACTGACTCGAGTGCTTAGTTGGATCAACGAGGCGATGGATGATGCTGATCATCCTGGTTATATGTGTTTGCATCATTGATAGGTAATCTAACTGACATAGTACTTGAAGGTACCGTATGCGAGTTGGAACGCTAACAAACAACTTAGCTGAAAAGAATAAGAAGGGACACTTACCTTGGCTCTGCTCAACTCATGAATAACTTGACTTAATATACAGTAACAAGACATATGCAATATTAAAAAGCTTGTAAGACAATGTAAGCACTTAGTTGTTAAAGAAATGACAATAACAAACTCAACTTTACTTATAGTGTGGGAGATTCTCTAATTGACAACCACCACTATGAACCTAAGTGGTGACACATCGTCTTGCCCACGCTGCCAAAACTGTCTTATACTTTGTCGTCGCATAGAACTATTTAACTTAGTGGATCCACTAGCTTAAGTTGTTGATCATCTAAAAAGTATAACCCGTTAATACCCATGATGACTACTTGATTTTCATGGAGAGCTTGAGTTAGTATGAACTCTCATCCCCACATCGTGCTCAATACTAATCCCAAAATATACTTTCGACTTAGCTTTAAAACAACTCCTTTTTTGGGTGCGGATAATTCTCAACACTAGGTTTATAAGATCTATTGATAATCAAGGTTCCCCTTTCTCGCGCGGCTTCAAACTCTTTTGGAATTTAGTTTCATCTATCTTAAATGTGAAACATTTATAAACTCATAAGCATACTTATTTCTTATAGATTTGAGAAATTGAACTACTCTTTACTCTTTACTTAGCTTGAAACTTGAGTCTTAAATCAACTCTTAGGGAATACTTAGTTCTGTTATATTTTCTTTGAAGGAAGAACTTCAACTCTTGGATCTTTACTTAACTTGAAACTTGAGTCTTAAAACAACTCTTAAAACGTTTATTAAAGACTCTTGAAAAACCTTTAAGAACTTTGTTTTGGACTTGACTCTTAACTTCTTTGACCTTGATCTTAGCTTTCCTTGAATAAAGTTATGAATTCAAGGTTATGATTTATGTGTTCGGTTATTCCTAGGTCTTTAGAAATCATTTGAAGCAATTAGAATCACTAATGAGTGTTAATACACCTTAGAAGGACTAAAATAGGCTAAACTACGAAAAATAGGCGAAAAATGCCGATTCGAGCACATTCGGGGTTCCGCGCCAGGCATCGAGTTTAGAGGCATCATCTTGGCGCTCTGTAGGCGTGTCGCCCAGGCCCTCTGGCGCAAATTGGGCACGACACGCCTGGTACTACCCAGGTGTGACTGACGAGTTTCTCCTTCCGATTTTTAACACTAAATCCCCTTAACCTCCATATATAGTTCTTTTTCCAAACCCTTAGGATAAGTAGTGATACTTTTTTCAATACCAAATAGATCTAACTATGAATACCAACTCAGAATTACAAATCAAACAGAAAGGATCAAACAACTCAATCAATGGAATTCGACAAGATTTGTTTTATTTTTTTTATTTTTTTTCAAGAACTCATTTTTTATCATGCAAACAATTCTAAAACCACTGAATTGAAACAAGTTTGGTGTGTGGATGAAATAACCCAACACAAAAGATCCCACGTACCTTTATAGGGACCACCCCCAACTAATTCCGCTTGCAAATCATTGGCGCTCCTGGTGAATTCTTGACTTTTCTCCCTTTTCTTCTTCTTTTCTCTCTTCTCCAAGCCCTAAGCATGATTTTGATTTTCTAATATGAACTAAAACTTGTGTTAACAAAATAGGAAATTAATTGGTTAAAAGACTAGTTTACCCTTCCTTAAATTCGGATTGATACTTTCCTTACTTCAACAACCCAACTTCCTATAGGCATATCTCCCTCGTACGATTCAAAAATGCGCAAACTCGGCACCGTTGGAAAGATATCTCCAAGGGATTTCCAATTATATAAAGAACTACCTCTAAACCATCTTGAGTTAGGAGTTATGACCATTTGAAAATGACCAAAACTCACTTTCTTAACTAGGAAATTTTTCAGATTTTTCCTTATCTTTTCTAAAATGAATATTTTTAGTTTCTTAACTTATTCTTACCTAATATAAATTTGTGAGATGTTACAGAAAAGTTGTGACTTTTATGAAAGGTGGTGATCTTTCCGAAAGATTGTGACCTTTCCGAAGGTTTGTG
Source organism: Solanum habrochaites (assembly GCA_027704765.1). Classification (NCBI taxonomy): domain Eukaryota; kingdom Viridiplantae; phylum Streptophyta; class Magnoliopsida; order Solanales; family Solanaceae; genus Solanum; species Solanum habrochaites. Next base: position 4,817,172 of record JAKWJA010002496.1, read on the forward strand.
ACCTTTTCGGTAAGGAACAATAAGAACCTTTTCACACTACCCTTTGTTTTCTATAAATTGAGGGATTTTCTTTCATTTTACAATGAAATTATCAGGACTTCTTCTACTACTACGAAATCTATTATTCTAAGTGTACTTTATTATCATTGAGTGGTTCGTTGATACCGTGGTTTTAGGTACCGATACACCGGTGAGTAAGATCTTTCTATCCTGGGAGGATGTATTTCATTAACCTCAGGTACTTGAGGGAAATGATTTCCTTAAGGAGACAGTATGCATTCAGTGGGCTCGATTTTCGTCATTAAGAAAAATATTTCGTATATTATTTCTAATTTATTTCTGATTCAATTTTCTCTACTAGTTTTCCTTTTCTTGTTGTGAAAATTCTCTATGAACTTTGTTATTTCTTATCAAATTCTTCAAAGTGTTGTTCTAAGTATCTTAGGAATACAAGATGAACAAAAATCTAAAAGAAAGTTATGATGTTGTTGGTGTTTCTTGTATTATACTGATTGAGAGAAATAGATCATGAAAGTAGAAGATTAATGTACTACTTCTTCATAATTCGGTGGCTTGTTTAGCAAGATTGAATTGAGAATGTACCACAAAAGTTGAAAATACATAATCGCCACCTCTAGGACGTCGGCAAAATACCGGTGAGACCTCTGCCATCGCCGTAGTTGTCTCCTTTGTTGAACAAGTTTTTCAATGGTGAAGACTCGAGATTCACTGATTTGTTGTCTCGGAGAAGGTCAATAACCTCCCTTTTACTTACTTTTCATTCTAGGTCTTTAAATGAGTGTGTGAATGAATAAATGTTAATTTTTTTTGTTATATGTGTATAATTTTTTTAGTTTTATTGATAAATAACGCATCTAACAAATGTTAATATAACTGAAACCTTAAGAAAAAAAATCTGATAAGTTAATTTATCGATATGTGATTAACATTGTGCTAGTCTAGTTGTGTGCGAAGAACAACTTGAATGTGTGTTACGTGTTTTAAAAATCAAAAAAAAAAAAAAAAACCCCTGAACCATTTAAGAGAAAGCCACTGACCACATCGTTAGATGTGATTAATATATATGAGATTAAGTTGGATGTATCGAATTTTGAAAAATCAAGAAAGTACCTGATGATGATGGAGATGTCACTAGAAAAAAAATAATAATATGAGTGACAAAACGCATTTACCACAATTAACTATATTTTGATTTTTTTGATAATTTAGTTTGAGTAATTGGTCATAAATTCAGTTTTAAACAATCAGCTCTTCAAGAGATACTTCTCAACTCCAATTTTTGTGCTTATGCAACTTTATCATATTTATTCATTATTTTGTTTCTTTGAAGTTGTTTGCTACTAATGTTGATTCATGAATCACGTTGGAAGTTGAGATGAAAATTAAGATGTATTTTTGAAGTTGTCAAAGGAACAAGGACAAATTTCAATAGAAATGGATAGAACGCTCCAAGAACAAATTAGATAAGAAGTGAGAACAACAAGAGATAAAAAGTTGTGATTCGATAATTGTCGAGAATCAACAGGTAAACACTTTTGGTATCTATATTGATCTTTTGTTATAACTGCACGCAACTCTTGAGAACAAGTGGCCAATTGTTAGTTCTATGTAATACATCTTGAGTTATCCCCAGATGCACTTCTTCATTGTTTCTCTTCTTGCATGGAACTAGCTTGTTTTCATCAATTTTGTGAACGAATTAGAGAACAACTTATAAATAGAATACATTTGGTGAAATTGAATTTATTGTACCACCAGCAAGTTGTGACAAACATAAGTGATATCTTGTGTTATTTCCAATAAAGGCAAGGTTACTGGCCACGGTCTCGGACCCTCTTCTCTTTTATCTTTCAGTATACGCTCCTTTTTTCTTCTCCCCATCCCTCCCCCTATCACGCTGGTCTACCCCCGCCCCTCTCTTTTTCCCTCTCTATCCTCTGCTCCGCGTCTTTCATTCCATTTCACGCTTTGGTACCTCCATCTCTCTCTTGTTTCCTGTCCTTTGCCCGGCCCCTCCCTTAATGCATTCTTATCCCAAAAAAACCTTGACCAAAGGAGGGGAGCTTGAAGACACTTAATGTTATTTTCTTTTTCAATTTGTGATATATGAATATAAAGGAATTGAATAAGAAATATTGTGAAGTTGTTATATTCTTGAGGTCTTAGTAATTTAGAAGTACTGTTATATCTAGTTAAGGATAGTTTGCTTATGTTTCTCGGACATTACAATGAAAGATAGATAGGTTTGTGAACAAAATTTGTATGAAATTAATTAGTACCTGTGGCGATAATAGTTGCCACAAATCCAAGATTTAGTGGCAATTAGAGCTGCAATTGAAAAGTATTAAAACATCTGCACGACATAAGCGCTACTGAAATCCCTTTCTTATGTGGCTGTCGGACGATGAGTTTCGTTGGAACTAATAGTATAAGACCTTTTGTACGCGTCTGTAAAGCCATGTGACCAGTCTAACCTTTCAAGTGGCGACGTACAAACATATATTTTGTTGGAAAGACTTTTTTGTCCTAGCATTCTACTTGGCTGATTTCTTAGTCCCCACATCATGAATCTTATTTTCTACCAATTTTTTTTAAAATTGTTTCATCGTTCGATATATTATGTTAGTAAATTAGCTGCAGTAAAGTTAAATCATATTTAATTAATTTTATGTTATTGATTGAGTAATAAATTTATTGAATTATGAAAGTACAAGATGAAGAAAAATTGATATCTTATACATCAAAGGAGACAAGGTAGTTAGTATGACGTCTTCTAATTTGGCATTACATAGGGGAAACAAAAAGAGACTTCGGTGCAAGAAGGTACAAACAATAATTAATAATAATATCATGACTCGATGATTTCAATGGAGATTCCCAAAAAAATCAGTTTCGAGTTGAACGACACACGTTGTAAGATCTGATTAAAAAGAATCATCCCCGTCAACCAATTATCCATTCAATAGTAACACTTTCTTACAAAATTCGACAGCGAGTACCTACTCTTCTCATCAAAATTCTCGATTCATTTTTTTTTATCTATTTCTTCTAAAATGATGATTTGTGCGCGATTGTATACAACCTTGGCTGTTTGATGGGTAGCTAAATTAACTCCAAGTAAGTTAGGGTTCTAAAAAAAATAACTTTAATCCTGTTTACGGTGATTAAGAAAAAGATTATTATTGTGAATTCTTACATAATATAACTAGAGTTAATTATAATAGACGACTTCAATGTATATCGTTGTAATTGGTCATCGGGTTAATGTTATGGAAAAACAATCAATCCACACATCTAATATTTGCAATATCTATTTTTTTATTATTCTAAATGAGGAAGAATTTGAATGAAATGATTGAAAACACAAGTGATTTAAGTGTTTATCATCTTTAATAATTGAGGGTGGATTATATTAAATGATTAGTCTCCTATTACTCCTAGTTTATAAGTTTTTTTAACATGGAAATACGTTAGTAAGGGAGACAATCATGAATCGTAACAATTCATCTCAAATCATTCAAGATGGCTAAACACTTGGTCACTTGCGGTCCCAATCATTCACTCATAATTCTTCTCTTTTAGAGTATATAAAATAGGTTATTAATCAAATATGGATGCTGTTGATTAAAGGTTGATACATTTACCACATGACAAAGTATAAATCAGGGGATCAATTAAAGGTTCATATATATTAAGCTCTAGTATATCAGTGCAAGTTTTTCACATATCAATCTTTTCTTAATCACAGTAAGGTGGAGTTAAAGTAATTTTTTTCATGAAACTCTACCTCCTGTCTTTATGAGGTATCTAGCTTCACCATTAAGTAATCGAAGGTTGTATAAATCAAGCACAAACAAGAAATTCTTTAGAAGGCAAAAAAAAACGAAAAAAATAGGCACCTGAGAAGTTGATGAGAAAAGGAGTCGCTCGATCGGAGCTTCAAATAAGGGTTATTGCTGATGGTGTTGGGGAAGCGGCGTTGGCGTGATTTTTAGATCAATCTTACAACTTGTCGATCAACCGACAGATTTTGGACAATCGCGACCGAATCAATAGAGTAATTTCATATATGTTAAATATTATGACCTTTTCCACCGAAGTCTCTTTGTTCCCCCACTGTAATACGAATTCAGACTATTGTCATAAATAATCGTAGGATATCCTTCAATAGGAAATTAGAATCTGGCGATGAATGACCACTTAAATTTGAACTTTGACCAAGTGTCTAATTGTCACTCAAAACAAGAGTCAAGGCACATAAAAAGCTACATATAAAAGAAAAAAGTACAAACAATTTATTTTATTTATTGTACTGATGTATGAATCCACATGAGACTCGAACAAAATGTGAAAAGTTCAAAAACACACATACTTAAGATGCAATCAGTAAGAGATACATAGGAATAAACTACAAAAAAGTTAAATAATATTGAACAAGATAATGTAGTTTCTAAAGCCTTGAGGAATATTGAGTGGGCAGCTACATTGAGGACCCAAATCGAGCTTAAATTCATCCTTGGAAGCCTATCAAAGGCTCAAATTTGTTCAGCATTGTACAAGCTCCTATCTCACACAAGATGATTTTGGTTTGCACAAAATTCATTCATCTCTTGAAATCCTTACCACTTTCAAATAATGCTACCCTAACAACTTTTTGTCGACCTGAAACATTTTTTTCCAAAAAAAAATACATTAAACAACTTCAATAAAAACATGAATGTTTATTACCCTCTGAAATATTTTAATCTGAGTCGATCATTTTCCCCCCCCCCCCCCAAAATATTCCACTATTTTGGGAGATCTGACACGACCACCTGTCGACTATTTTGAGAAATTGACACAACATATGTGGAAAGTTTTCTAACTTTAAATTTTTGAATATGTTCCTCTAAATAATTGAATTAGAAAATATTTACCGTAGACAAAAGGTTTTTGTAGCTGGGGACTTCAATGGCTGAGCTTCTGGTTCTCCCACAACTTGAATAGTTCCATCCTTTTAGGAGCGCAAGATAAGGCACCTAAAGAATGCTTTGATGATCCTGTGTGAATAATAAAATCTAAACTTCTTCGCTTCCTCTGCAACCACCAAAAAGGGCCGAAAAGCGGAAAAAGAAAAGTAACATTACTAAACTTTCAATTTATTGTATAAAGATAAAATAATCATTGTATATTGTATCACGGAAAAACAAACAATAAATTTGTTACGAGGGACATAAATTTAAAAACCAAACATAAAAATAGGGGGCCAAAAGTACACAAGACCCGATCTTTCAAAGGGAGGATAGAGGGTAAGCGTTAAGTCTAGGCCGCAAACAATCTAGCCTTGGAATTGTCAGCTGTTTTTAACAGCTCAACCACAGTCATAAAATAAATAAGTATCGTCGAGTGTTAGTGTTCTTAAATATGGACATTCTGAATATCCAAATCAAATCCAAATGCATGCTACGCATTATAAGAGGAAGGATTGTCTAAAGTAATTAACGAAGAGTTGGCTGGTCCGTTCCACATTGATTCGGGACTTTAAACCCCATTCTCCACATCGTGTCCTCATCGACCAGGTCCAACAATAGCGTGGACGAAGAGTCAACTGAAGAGTACGTGACTTTGTTATCACGCAAATTAGGTTTGGACCTAAGTCACATCTTCACAAATTTGGCTCAAAAGGAAAAGGATTGTCCAAGGTTTATAAAGAGTCACTCATCTAATTAACATGTAAACATTTGGGGAGACTCTTTCACTGTCCAACACTCCTAGTGGCCTCACGCCCACGATTGGTATACTGGGGCGTGTAAAAAAATTAATTTGGGGTCTTTACATGGATGGCTGGTTCTACTCCATACCATAGTAAAATATGACTCCCTGAGTCTAATTTCAACCCAAAAAAATAATTCGGAGAGGAGAATTGTCAATATCAATATAAGCAGATAATAAGTCTATTTTTAATCAACATGAGATTTGACCCCATCATCTAATAATGTAAAACCTCATATATAGTCCCAATCAAACTAGGGTTGTGCAAAAACCGAACTAAAATCGAACCACCGCAAAATCGAGTAAAAAAAAAAACAAACTCGACTAGTGGTCTTGGTGGGACTTTGTTTGGTTGTTGGATAAAAAAACTGACTATATTGGGTTGGTTGGTTTCAACTACCAAAAAACCAGCTCGATGTTGAGTGTTAGTTGTCCTCCTGTTTCTACCATAAATAGGTTTCCTGTGAGGAAAAGGTTTTGGAGTGACTAATATTTTTCTGGCCAGGAAAATGTTTAGACAACTTTATAAATAGAAGTATGTCCTTCCTAACTCAATCACAGAATTCACAATGTAGTTTTAAGACTTGGAGTTTTGGGTTAAGGGGAGAATTTATGTGGTCACAATTTTCATTACGTTTATCACTGTGTGTGAAACCTCCATGCATTCTGACGTGAATTGGTGAGGTTGGTTTATTCTGATTTTGAACCTCTCATATTTATAGTGTGCTTCCGCATCTCCTTTGTGGACGCAGGGTAGCAATTGACCGGCACCCCTAAATCTTTGTGTCTTTTGGTTAATTTTTGTGTTTCTTACTCGTAGTCTCTACGAGGTTCAACTTGCGAGCTTCGCGTTTACAACCTGCGGATTTCTGTGGGTCTAACACCCGAGACCCCCCCCCCCCCCAAACAACCGGATAGTATATATATAATTTTATAATTTTATGTATACGTAAATAAGTTCTTGATATGTATTAATTTTTAACTATTCTCTTTATACTTTTTCAAGTTTTAATTTTGAATATATTTAGTTCATGTTTGGCAGTGAAAATTCTTAATGATCGAATACTATTATAATTTACTATGCGTAATGATAATAAAGTTGAATAAAAATCAATTAACACTAATGCAAAAAGAAAATCAATTTAACACTAAGAACTGAATAATACGAATATTGGTTTTTAGCCTTTTCATAGATTAATAATCTAAACAAAGACATTGGATCAATTTTACTTTCCTTTTAATATTTAGTAATCTGTAACTAATACTTGCTAACTTATATGATTCAGACTTGAAATTATGATCCAATTTATTTAATACTTGGAATTACCAATTAATGTTTTAAGCGATTCATTATTAATTTTTTTTCGATATTTTAATGTCATTAAATCATATCATATTTTTGTTACTTTCTGAAATAACTTAGATAGTTGACATTTTGATAAACTTAACTAAAGAAATATTTGAAGTACAAGCAAAATGATTCTGTTGGGTTTGGTTGGTTATAAGTTAAAACATCCGAGACAAATGAGTTGATTTGATATTTGAAATAATTCCGAAATTCAAGTGGTCATGTTAATTCCTATCAAGTAACCATCTTATTTACCCCTCATGTTAATTATATTTGTCCAATTTTGTTATTTAGTCTGTCTAAAAATGATACTTTTTTAAATTTAATAATATTTTAATTCAACTTTTTTAGTGTGACATGGAATTTATAACCTGCAGTTGTTTGAGGGTCAGTGCTCAGGATAAAGCCCAATCAGCATACCATTTCTGTGGCATATTTTGCTTTAGAAGGCAGATGGTGCAATACAGTAAATGATGACCTAAAAGCATCCCAAATTTGATAAGCCATATGCCAACCACCCCCTAAAACCTATTACAGCCATAGGTTTGCCTGGTGACTCAAATAAGTGCTATTTTCAGCGGCAGTGTACCACTTGTCAGGACAGCTCCCTTACTTGGTGCTGCATCTATCCATAGGCAAGCTCTCTGGTTATGTGCAACTAAATTACCTCTACATTCTTTTCAAAAGAGCAAACATTAGGGTTGTGGTTCAATACGATAGGTAAAATAAGTGAATGTCGTTATTTATTGTTTCTATTCGATATGTGTAGAACAAGATATTATAGTAAAATATTTTTATATAATATTAATAGATATGATATGGAATGTTAAGGGTGGTGCGGGAGGAGGGTGAGGGTGCGTGGGAATGGGGACTTCGAGGGTCAATGAAATTAAGCCTCATGATTGACATAAAAGTTAACAACCTGTACGTTTCAATTTGTTTTATCTGATTTGATTTAACAAATCATTTCTATAATGAATTATTTTACTATGCAATGATTTATAGTCCACAAATATTTATGACTTCATTTGAGATCACAAGTTCAAAATTTTTTATGTGTTTCTTAAATTACGTGTCAAGTCAACACCATATCATATTACTTGAAATAGAAAAAATTAACTGGAGAATTTTAAATTTATGATCTTAGACAAAAAATACGTAAAATTATACTAAAATATTCTGATCTTTACCTGTGATCCAGCACCATGGTTTGTGGCGTAACCACCATAGGGGGGGAGTGTCATCACAAATGAATGCATTATGAAGGTTGCTCATTTGGTCACAATACAATAGTTCTCTGGAAGCTATTGCAAAGCTCAACAATCCAACATTTAGAAGAACATATCCAACTCCTATCTTTTCACTACCTTGAACTTTGACACATGGCTTCCCACTCTTAATTACAATTACCACTTAATTTCATACCTAATATTACATATATAAAAAAAATCGTTTAGTTATCATATTCTGTCGATTGTAATTAAAACCATTTACATAAAAGGTCCACTTGCAAGCTTTAATGATTAGCCTATAAAAATATTTATGATCTAAAATAATCGTCAAAAAAAGTGTTAAAAATTAACTGTGATAATAAAACTATTTGATATGTAGGTCTCGACAAGGAGAAAAGACCCAAATTTAATTTTCATTAGAGATAATACTCAGATTGTCAGTCAACTTTGAATAATTTACTTAGAAAGTCATTCACTTTGGGTTATTTATTTCCAAAAGTCATCAATATATTGGTTTTTTAACTAAACAAATCATTATACTATTGATGTTTCAATTAGAAAGTCATCCAACATATGTATATTACACTTTAAAGTCGTTTTTATCAATTAAATTAATTTTTGCAGTGCTTACTATTTAAAAAAACAAAAAAAATTTAAACATGATTTTAAAACATAAATAAGATGTTATTTTAATTATTGTTTTGTTACACCTCTTTATCTAATAAAAATAGTAGAAGAGCGTCACTGCCTCCTCTTTTTTTTTTTTTAATTACTTCTTCTGAATCAATTTGTCTTTACTGGTTAATCTTTTTACAATTTATTTCAGTTTTACATTATTACTCTAGGAATCGAGGTTTTTTTTTTTGTTTTTTGGGGGTGGGGGTTGTTTGCAGTTTTTACGGTCACGCTTTTAAATTTCTTTTAGAAAAAATAGATATTAGATGCGGTGGTCAATGAACTAATCTAAATGGATATCTTATTATTCTTTAAAAGTAGTTTAAGACAAATTTAAATGAAAAAATTATTAATTGAAAAGAGTGCTTTATAAGTGAACGATCAATAAGTGGTTGACTTTCTAAGTTATATCAATAGTTGAATGACGTTTTGATGTTAATAAAACAAACGTTGAGTGACTTTTACTAAAAAATTTTAAAGTTGAACGATCTTTCTAATTAAACATACTCAAGTTGGTGACCCATCTCAGAATTAGGTTTGTGACGATTGAATGAATTTGTCATCTTCTTTTCGTATCATTTATATATACTGATTAAAGAACTTGAAAAAGTTTGTTTAGTGCAAGAAATGATGTAATGGTCCTACGTTGACTAGTTCACTTTACCTAATTGTAACATCAGTTAATGGTGTTTTGATTCTATTAAGAATATTATATTATTTATAACATAGCTTAATGGTTTGCTTTCTTTTTAAGAAATATGTATATGTTCTTTTTGTACATAGATTAATGGTTGCTGTATTAGAGTATTATTATGTTATTTTGTAAAATTTTAAAGAGATGCATGGGAATGGGAGTGGGGATTGGATAGCTGGGGCGGGTTTCTCCTCGGGGTTCGGCGACGGGTGGGATCTCCTGGGATAGGTCAACAGGAAAGGATGAGGTGAGTAGATGGAGACGGAAATAATAATTGTGGAACGTCATTGTATATTAAATTATTTTCCATACTGAGAGTACTTTTTATTTTTTGTTGTTTTTTTTTTTTAAGAGTTGATCAATCCAAACAAGAAAAATTACAAAACATTATATATTCTAAGAAAACGTTTCTTCCGTGCCACAAACAAGATAGACTGTCTCAAATCTCTTAATGTCATTGAATGGAGGTTGAGATTAAATACATGGAATTGGGGCGACTTTAAAACAATTAAAGCAATTTGACTTGACACTGTCAATTTCTTGGTGTTTTGTTATTTAGCCTAAGAGGATTTCATATATTGTCATTTTTTTTATCCACCATATTATAAAATTGAAAAAGAGAAATGAAAGGGATTTTAGGTAACTTTAGCTATCTTTATTCTTAGGTTGACTATCAATTTTTTGTTTTATTAATTATATCCTAACGATTAACATGAACCCACACGATTACTTTCTAATTTACCTATTTCAATTCCCCTTCTCAAAACGTATTTTTATTATCTTATTATTAAATATTCTAAAAGCCCTCAAAAGTCAACCAATTTCTGCATTATACTAAAATCTATAATTGTCGATTTCACAAAAAAGATTCAAATTTGTGGTATTGGTTGTCCTCTTCAAATCTAGCACTGGCCAACAGCTAACATATTCCACTACTCATATTTTACCTATCAATTCAACACACAAACACTCTATCAACTATCATTAAATTAAACATTCCAATTATTGTTGTCATTGATTTTATGATTATAACTTTCAATTATATTGTTTAATTGAGGAATTTGCATTTCTTCACTTCTTTCTCATTAAGACATGCGTACATCATCCTAACCCTTTCAAAGCTCACTGAGTGTATTATTGTTATTCAACTTATATTTATGCGATAAAAGTTAAAATCTCTCAATACTATCAGGCTCTCAATCTCGTTGAGACAATATCGATATCGTTGGCTTAGATAATGTAATATGAAAGTAAAAGTAAAAGTAATACCCAGGGACATAGGGAGAGGGTTGTGGTTTCCCCCAATCATTTTGGCAAAGTGTTACATCTGTACGAAAAATACCACCAAGACAAGATCTTGATCGGTACATCATCTAAACCATTTTCTCACAATAATACTTATTTGTTAGAATATATTCCAAAAACTAGCAGAAAAAAAAACTTACTATATAGATATACACTATTGTTTGAAGTAAAATGTAGGATTTACTTAAGATAGGAAATTATAGAAACCTTCTCTTGAAATAAATGGGGTGTTAATTGCCAGAGGGAGTACTTGAGCAGCCCACAAGGCACTTGGTGGTGAGTTTTGGGAGTTTGAGTTGGCCCTAGGATAAATTGTGGAGATGTCTAGAGATTTGAGTCAGTATGAGGGAGAGATGTGGATTTTGAGTAGTAGTCTTTCTATTTTTAGTGTTATAAGGATTTTTTCCAAATAGAAGAGTAAGCCTTTCTTTTTATAGAGTTTTATGTCGTTTGAGAGGCGGATCAAGATTACAGTTTTCTGATTCCTAGATTTTAGAAGAATGCTTTCACGTGATAATAACAAGTTCAGAGTTCAAAGTTTCGGTAATTATTTATATATGATTGGCCGGAGGGCACCTTTCTTTATATAGGAAAAGAGATGTAGTTGATACAAATTAGACAGTGAAAAACGACAACGTTAGCCCAAGAACCACAGGTTGTGGTCATCTGAGCTGGCGAGTGACGATTGATCAAGGGGAATTACATCATTGTAGCTACATACAACTTAAGTTAGTTTACAAAGCCAGCAGTAAGTAGGAACGGACCGCGTAAGGCAGTGTCAGTGGTGGTTGCCCAAACGAGACAATACATGATTTTATATCTAATCAGTTTTGAGCTGTCGCGAGGGACGATATTGCTTCATTCTTTCTATTCTACATTGAATGAATTAATGAAATGTTCAACCATACTTAGCCCCAACCCCACCCTTGTGGTCTTATTTCTGCCACCTACCTCTCTATCCTCAACCTTTCACGCGTCAATAGTATTAAACTAGAATTATTATATTAATAGTTCGATTAAAATATTTTATTTTATCTTATTTTAATTTCTTTTACCTACTTTTCCTTTCTAGTCTGCTTTAAAAACAAGAATGATGTCTTTTCTTTCTATAGGATAACTTTAAATTCTCAATTTTTTCATTTGTAACATCTGTTTAAAAAAATGACAAGAAATAAATGATATTTTAATAAATATACTTTGACCACATTTTAATTTTTTCCAACACCAAGACTTCGAAAATCTTATCTTATTTCCAAAATTGATCAAATCCAAAATATTCAAATAAAATAAAAAAACTAAGTTTTTCTCTTTTTTATAGGACCTCGTAGAAGAGTACTGATAGGAAACACACTGAACCTGATAATCTAAATTGACGAGCTCAGTCTAAAAACTACTGCATAACAATATTACAAGTATTAAATTAAATACAAATAGTTATTATATTTTCTTAAAAAGTAGCGTTCCTCTATATCCAAACACACCCTTAATAATTACATACTATTGCCGTTACCCATATTAACATTAACGTCCCCTTCCCATTTTCCTTATTCTTCTTTCGTACCCATAAAAGTTAACTATATATCATAAGGGGCATGATCCAACTTTGTGGACGCCTACGAGTCTTTGCTGTTAATTATGAAGGGATGAGATGAAAAGACGAAATTTCAACAAAGGTTTTTACTTGTTTTATAAATTGAATTGTGTGTCGGGTGGTTTTCTTTTTTGTTTTCTATGGTGGTTGGTTTTAAAATGTTTTTTTTTATTTTTGTTTTTTTAAATGTTTTTTTTTTTGTTGAAGTTTTTCTTTCAATTTTTTTTTCAAAAGTAACTAATTGAGAGTATAGTAGATAAGTTTTTTTTTATATTCTTTATTTGTCCAAAATAAAAAATAATTAGGGAGAAGATAAAAAGCGCAAATATGGATAAATAATCAAATAAGCAGTGAGGTCAAATAATTTTTTAGATACACGGGTTCCATATCGAGTCCCAGATTCCAGCAGTTTTGATTACTTTCTAAGGAGTAACCAAGAATTAAACTTCACTATTTGCCAATTCTTTATTCTTTAGAAAATCCCCCCACCCGAACCATTCTACGAAACACCAAATCTCTCTTCGAAATGGGCAAGCCAAATGACATCGTTTCTCATTGAATTTATGAGCAGGAAGAGAGTGAAAACGTGAACATGAACTTAATTAAAAGTCTGGCAAGGGTGGAAAGAAGGAAGAATGGAAACATACTCAACAAGTCGACAACTCAAGCGCACATAATCAGGGATATGAAACTCCAATATCTAGCTATAAAACAATATATATAAAGGTTGCTGTTCATATAAAGCGTTTATCTTATTCTAACCATCACTGATGGAAAAATCAATATGTATGTAAAAAATACATAAGAACTCTTATGTAAGATTCTTCTAATCGAAATACCATGCAATTCTTTGCGCCTAATTGAACAACGTCTCACCCAACATGCCATAACTGTCTATACTCATTTGACAGACGCTATAAGACAGCTTCAAAACTAAGTGGATTCATTATCCTATGCCTTAATCTGCAAATAAGGCTATCTTAAAAGTATGAATCTTTGGACCCGTTTTGACTACAAGGTGTATAGGACCTTTTTAGTTGGCTTGAACGTCATCCGATATTGGTGCTCAATATACCTGCCAATGATATATCCGCTTCATCGGTTAAAAACAGCTTTCCCTCATCACTCAAATTAGAGATCTATTACTTAAAACTAGGGTCTCTTAAATAGGATATACTCACAAGACTATCTATGAAAATTGGAAAATCATGTTCCTCTTCATTTTACAGTAAAAATACTTTCCTTTTGGGAACTACTAATCCTTAATATTCTTTTTTGCAATAATG